>OX465243.1:20278028-20580806 GCA_949987775.1 Aproaerema taeniolella | reverse complement strand
TCGCTTCGCTGGCGGATTAAATACTTCCATTCTGTTGTATTTAGCCCAAAACCAAAGTTAGTGCCCCCCCCCTCTACCAGCTAAACGGTTGTTTCTAAAAATGTGAAAAAATTATCGTTGGTAGATTATATAACAAAATTAAAAGAAAAACTATCACACATAAGTTGGCCTTTCAAGTTTGCGAGTGATAGTCGACCAAGTGCCAAAAGTTTTTGGAATTAATAAGAATATGTTTACAAGGTTCAATACTAAAAGTGAGGCGAGGTCGAAAGCCAAGCTGTAACATATTGACATTTTAGGTGTCGTTTAATAGGTTTTTGGTGGTGTTAATAACGAAAATGACATCAAAAGTATTTTATCAGCAGGTCTATATTATTTCTAATAATATTGTCGCCAAAAAAAAAAATTTTATTATTTTCATTAGGTTGTACTTTCACCAAAACTAAAGTTATTTCTGAAACTACAAACTCTTTAATACATTTGTTTTTTATACTATACTATTTGGAGATTTTAACATCGACTATGACTAGTGATGAACTATACTCAGTCTTTTAAGGCTTTTCATAAAGACTCGCCTTATTTTTGACGCCTCACGACTGATTCAGTCTTTTAGTTCCCAACCTTTAGTCATAAGACTAGCTTTTTTAGTTGAAGTCTTTTAACGTAAAAAACTGAGCTGTTACTTAAACAGCTTAACGGACTTAAAAGACTGGCGACTCATTATCTGGGAAGTGGACAGTCGTAAGGTATGTGTTGACAGAATGTAAATATCTCATTTTATCTCCTTGTCAAATGTTATCAAAATGTATTTAGTGGTTTAGGCGTTAATTATTCCTTTTGGTTGATAGGTTACAAAAGAAATATTGAATATCACACACAAACTGCGGTGCGATCCCTTTAACATAAAAGAACTTGAGTCGTTTAAGTCTTTTAAAATTAGCTGGAGTTGGTTAAGTCTTTTAGTATTTTGAAAACAACTCGAGTCGTTTCAGTTTTTAATCTTTTAATAAACTACTAAGTCTTATTAATAAAAACTCGAACTTTCAGTCTTAATTTTAGAGTCAAGTCCTGTAAGATGGAGGCGAGTCTTTTTAATAAGCCTTAAAAGACAGTCTCTTTCATCTCTAACTATGACTAACGATAGTACACCCGTTTTAAATGAATACATAATGTAAACAATTTTTATACAACCATTTGCATCCACGCGAGGTGGTTATTAAACAGATGATTTTTTTTCCTTGTGGCGCTGGAATCTATGTTTCTCTTTTAGTTACCTTCTTTCTTTGTGACCTCGTTTTTATTAGACATTATTAGCAATTCAACCGTCCATACGCTCGTAGAATTAAGAAGCCAGCTGCATATTTGAACCATGCTGCTACGGAACCCTACAATGCGCGTGTCCCGACACGCTCTTGGCCGGTTTTTTGATTTGTTGTATTTGTCTCCGTCCCGAAAGCAGAATAATTATTAAAAACATTGGAAAATTTACGAAAAAATTCCCAAGGGAACGAAGTCCCGGACGAGAAGCTAATACTTACTTCAATAAATTAAACATAACTTAGAAACTAAATTTACTTATTTCTATCAAAATAATACAACATCGTGTTGTACACAGTAGCATCTAACAAACTCTGGCGCTAACTCGGCTGCATATTAAAATGCAGAACTTTTCTATATAAAACATAATCGAAACTATAACTTATAGCAAGAAACGCATCTCCCCCCGCCCCGTGGGCACAGAATAAATAATAGTACTAACGTACCGTGGGTAAACAGTATGAGGCTAACGTTGTGTACGTGCGTGAGTATAGATGTGTGCGTGCGTACGTATACGCACGGGTAGACACGTACCCCTCGCAGCGGGTAGTTGCTGGCCGCGTTGAGGTTGAAGCCGGCCGCGGCGCCGCCGTTGTCGGTGCTGAACACCAGCAGCGTCCGCGCCAGCAGCCCGCGCCCACCCAGCGCACCCACCACCGCGCCCACCGACGAGTCCAGGGACGACAGCATACCTAACATACCATTCACACATTATTTCGTTGCAGTGCACCTAAAGTACAGTCACATTGCACATTAAGATTTCGACCGACTTACAAAAATAAATGCCTAATACAATATCAGAATATATGGCGGTCTTCATAAATATTTAATCTAATTACATCATGCATTAAACGGTGTAAACGTCTAACAAAAAATAAAGTGGAAAAGCCAGTTGCACAAAGCGTTTAACTTGGATCTACGAAAAGCCTTGGAAGCCTTCTTTATTCCACCTTTGGGAAAAAAATTGAAGTTAAAAATAATTTTACCACTAATGAAATTAAGTAGACACCAAAGGAAACTAGAGTCGTTTTAACTGAACAATAATAAATGATACATTGAAGTGCTAGGTAGCGAGCGTGTGTAGTGTACCGGCAAACCTCTGCCGCTGCGTGTCGTTGATGTGTCGGAAGCTGTCGACGAGCGCGGGCGGCGCGCGCAGCGGGGCGGGGGGGTTGCCCGAGTGCACCGCGCTGTGGGCTACTAGCAGGAACAGCGGCTCACTCGCGTTGTGCGACTCTATTATCTAAAACATTTACTTATTTTAAGTAACATCCTGTATGTTCCAAACAATTAAGATAATTTAAGATTGAGTTTACTATTTTTTTCGATGACGCCTACGCTTTTAAAAAAATTGGGTTTTGAATCAAAATAAGAGTTCTCTAACGTAATTATACGTGTGTGGCTCAGACCAGCTGACCCACGAAACTTAAACAATGAATTGAGGTATTCTATGTATGCCAATACAGTGCCATCCTAGTGCCTATTGACGCCAAAATAACCATATCTAGTGCCATCATAGTTTAAGAAATATAGGTCGATGTTTGTGGGTCTGCTGGACGGATATCAGCCCAGCAGACCCACAAACAACGACCTATATTTCTTAAAATATGATGGCACTAGATATGGTTCTTTTGGAATCAACAGGCACTAGGAAGGCACTGTGTAGGTATTGGCATTACATAGAATACCTAAATTCATTGTTTAAGTTCCGTGGGTCTGCTGGCCTGAGCCACACAATTATACATAAACCGAGATCCGAAAAGGTTATTCGCGTGGAACCTTCCCTGTTAAGTAGTCAATTAAAGATAAATTTTAAAAAGACGTCGATATTTATTTAACGCTACACACACACTCATAGGCCCACACTAAGGTTTTCCTTGTGTCGTGGGTCCCTTGCAACGGACATAAACACAGACACGAACACCCATGACCCGAGAGCAAACATCGGAACCCTTCATTCGAACCTTAACATAAGGTTACTTACTCACAGCAACGACGGAAACTAGGTAAATATGTAATTCTGTCGTTGCTGAAAGTAATTTTAGAAATTTGGGAAAAGTATAAAATCTATGTGCTATTCTGGTGTCTAAGATTGCAACAAAGTTTCATCAAAATCTCTCCTGTTATTTTGGCGTGAAAGAAAAAACATCCATGCATCGTCACAAACTTTCGTATTTATTAGTAGCATTCCTTTTGGGCTAGGAAAATTAGCTAAACATGGAAATATTTCGATAACTGTAAACTTCTTTCTCGATGACATAAAATATTGTTAGTTATAACTAAAATAAACAAAATTAAGCAAATTAAATTTCCGCATCATTATAAAAAAACTGAAAAATTTAATTTTCTACTCATTTTGATTTCAGTAAAGCGGCATAATATTTAACTTCGTAAAAGTGCCTCTATTATAATATAATGCTTGCATTCCAGTCTAAGAAATTAAAATTAAACTAATTAATCATTCAGAATTATCATTTATAAAGAATGTTCAGTAAGTTACGGATTTTTTGGCTTATCTGATCAGAAATTATAGATAACTACATTTCAACAGTTTATTCTGAATAGTATATTGTGTATGTTAATAAACTAATAAAAATTAAGCAGATTCTCTTTGCAGAATTCAACAGTTACGAATATTTGTAGTTTTAAGAAAACCAAAATTCATAACTACTCTAAAAGTTTTTAATTTATGCCTTAAAAATATAATTAGTACTATAAGAGACAAATTAAGCAAAAAATGTCTACGATTATATTTTTTCTTAGTTTTGTTTCAATATAAACGGTATCGTATGCAGAATAAGGTCGTAATTTCATTGTGTCCCAACTCCCAACCGTACGTCTACTGTCACGGTCACGAGACGCGCGCTGTTTTATAAAATTTGTTTCTAATGTATGGATGGCTACTAAACGTAAAGAGAAAAATATTGTTTAGCATTTGGGTGCTTATATATATACAGTAAAGTAGTCAAAATGAAAACGTTTTGTTCTTTTTGCTTCCCAAGAATATTGAAAGATATAAAGAATATTAAATATTCTTGATATTGAAGAATATTTATTATTACCTATTTATTAGTCGGCAGATCTAGTTAGGTAGTTAATTATATTCGTAGATGAGACCTGACCGGAGTTTCGCCGTTACAGATTTATTTTATGTATAATGTCAATGACCTTAGATATCGTTCAGTATAAAAAGACCTACCAGTAAAGTGATTGCCTACCAATACAAGCTTAGCATTATGTTGGTAATTATTTAAACACCTATGATTTAGAGCAGAGGTTCCCAAACTTATTTCGTCTAACGCCCACTTTGAAAATCTGTTATTTTGTAGCGCCCCCCATTTTTTTTCACCATAAAACCTCATTAACAAATTAGACTCATTTAACGAAATTGGATTTAAAACAACATTGAAAGATAATTAAAAAAATATATTTATAAAGCCAAAAAATGCGGGTTTTATTTCAGGCAGACTTTTTACACTGAACGATATGTAAGGTCATTGACGTTAAACGTAAAATAAAATATTGTCCATCACATTGGACACACTCTTCAAATCTGGCCTCAGTATTCTGTGCCACTCGCTGAAGCAAAGGTGCTAGGATGGCATTAATCTCGCGAACGATATTTTCTTTAAGCGCTATGATGGTCGTCGGGTTGGTGCGCAGTAAAGACTAGATGGTATCCTAATATCGGCAGAAAATAATCGTTCAGCTCATCGCATTTAACAACATCTGCGCCCCCTAATTTTTTCTGGGCCCCTTATTGCCCCCCTCCAGGCCTCCAGTTCCCACTAGGGGGCGTTATCGCCCACTTTGGGAAACACTGGTCTAAAATGACAAAATAAGTTAATAGCATCTAGTAAAAGGCGTGAGGATGAAAAGTTTTTATCAGTTTCTGAAGATAAGCTACAACACCACAGCAGGTGCAGAGCTGTCTACACCAATGTACGATGTATCAAAAGTGCGGAAAAAAACAAACCGACGACGAAGCTGAGTTCTGTTCAAATGGTAGCTACATTTGATTACCAAAAAGAGTGTCTGTTGTGCAAGGAAGATGCTTCGGAGGATTTTATTCGAAACCAGATTAAAAAGCACAAAGAAGATAGGATTGTGATTTGCAGAGTATCAAAACAAGGAACCGGTGAAACGATTATTAGTTGTTGTTATATGATAAATAGACATTATATAAGTTTTTGTATGCTTTACGGATAATATCAATGTCCAAAAGTCTAAATGTTGTAGTGAAACAACGTGTTCAATTCTCAAAATGAAACATTAAGACAGTTGGTTGCATAAAAACATACTAGTAATTGTTAATAATTCTTATACAGGGTAATTTTTTATCACTATCCAAATATATCTTACGTTGATAGTAATTAGTAACTTTGATAGAACGTAAATACGAAGAAAAAAATTGCATAACAAAAACGTTTGTAATCTTATGAACATCAATCACTTTGCTTTTAAGACCTACAAACCTTATATGTTGTCTGCTTATCACAATTAACATAATAATATTTTTATTTTTATAATTCCATACAGAAAACTGAGAGCTTACAAGCAAATATAATCAAAGAAAGAACACTACCTTCCCAAATTATGTTTCTCATATTATAAGAAAAAAATTATCTGTACATTGGACAGCAGGTTAAGCTATACACAGGGGTATCTTGCGCGTTAGTAATAACGTCTAGTTTTCAACTAAAATGTGAAACTTGATGTACTGTCCACTGTACATGTGAAAGTATAATGTAATAATATAAACGAAACTTCCGCTAGCACAAAGTTGACGATTTATTAAAAGAAAATGAATTCACGGTGCGGTTATTTTACCCGATTGAAAACGTTTTGGGTGTTTTAAAAAATGACGTTGCTAGCCGCAATATCATATAAAATGATACTTAAATTATGCCCATTTTAAATCAAGCTTTTGATCGAATATACATGTAAAGATGTCTGGTCCATTACCTGTCAGGATGTGGAAAAAATTGAAGACGAATACATGGGATACTGTGATCTTTATTTCAGTTTTAAAATGTTGGTCATGGTCATACATCAGACTCCGAATCAGATATTTCTGAAACGAGTGATTGATGACAATTTAAAATATTGTGATTTCTAAATAAGTTCTGTATAACTTTTCCACGTAGGTATTTCATTAAATACTATAATTACACCCTATTATAAAAATACTAATATAATAGTTTAGTAAGTAACCGAACCTAAAAATAAAAAAAATATAAAAATGAAGTAGAGCATATTTTCCTTTGACTTTTACGCTCTCTACTGATTAGTCTATCTATATTGTAGTGTGCGCGAGCACTTATATGTAATTATATGTAATTAGCACTTATATGTTTTAAGTAGAAACAAGACATTGTCTATCTTTATTTATTTATTTATTTTTTTATTTAAAAAAAATATTTTTTATTATTTTATTAAAAGTACCTAGTATTTTTTAAATAAATTTTTTTGCAAAAAAAAAATTAATTTTTTTTTTCAATTTAGTAGGTAAGTTAAGGCCAATTAATGCATTAATGACCTCAAACTAATTTATACTTATTTTTTGTAAGTAAAAGAACATCTTAGTTAGAATTTCATGTTTGATGAATTAGCACCGTTTTTTCGGAAAAAAGCAACAACTTTGTTAAATTAATGCCCAAGCAAACGTTTTATACCTCGTTAGAAAGCAGATTAAGTGTACAACTTTTCAAAATAATGGTCTAGTGTAGTGTCATACGTTTTTTTTACAGCAGAATTTTTCAAAGTTTTGGTTTTTCCGAACAAAAAACAGAAACTTGGGAATCTTTATTTTTTCCAAAATTCCTGAAAGTTTCTAGGTACAAATAATGCATTTAATAACATTGGTAAACTATCCAGCTTTAATATACAGAAATCAGATCTTGAAAATGTTATCATTTGTAGACACAACATCAAAAAGACTAACTCAAAGTAGAAAAAAGACAAAAAAAACACAAAAAAATGTTTTTTGTTTGACCCGGGGGGATTTTGGAAAACCAGGCAAATTAGTTGTTGGAAATTATCTCAGCTATCATACCCTTAACGTTGATCCATTAATTCCGTAACACCCTGTATATATAGATGTATGTTATACTTATTTTATATATTTATTTATATATTGTTAAACTAAAACACCTTTTACTTCTTAAACATTCCTTTTAATTCGATATTTTACAAATTATAATGCGAGAACACATAAACACCGATCTACGCGCGAAAACGATCTGTCAAAAGTGCCGTGTAGTGTTGCGCCACACCGCGTGGACTAGTAGTGTTGTACCAATTGTCTCGTTGATCGATTTTCTCTTAACAATATGTATACTTATATATTTGTTTATTTGTATTATTTATATATATTTAATTTTATGCACCACCAACTACTTCTTACCTTACTGCTGTCCTACCCTAAGGTTGCCTGGAAGAAAGTGCTATCTAGAAATAAGGCCGCCTTGTTGTACACTATGTTTTATGTTCTGTTAATTGTATTGTATGTCTTTGTGTGCAAATAAAGTATATTGTATTGTAGAAATTTTTTCAAGATAAAATATTCCAGGATTACGTGATGCTTCAAAATATCGCTCGCGAGATTAATGCCATCCTAGCACCTTTGCTTCAGCGAGTGGCACGGAATACTGAGGCCAGGTTTGAAGAGTGTGTTCAACGTGACGGACAACCTTTGGATGAAATATTTTTTAAGAATTATAACCCGCATTTCTTGTCTTTATAAATATTATTTAACAAAAAATTATCTTTCAATTTTGTTTTAAATCCGAATTCTGACACCGGACACATTAATTAAACTCCAGGCGAGACTAATATGTTATTGAGGTTTTAAGGTGAAAAAAAATTGGGTGTGCTACAAAATAACTGATTTTCAAAGTGGGCGTTAGACGAAATAAGTTTGGGAACCTCTGCTTTTGACCTACAGTCACCACATCAAAAAATGCACAATTACATATCCTGCAATTAGGAAATTCAATTTTTAACGCATTTGTACAGTCAAGAGCAGATCACGCTTTACACTACCAGTTTAAGCTGAGCTCTGATTTATACTGCGCGCCATACAATGCAGGGCCGGTCCAAAGTCCAAAGTGTCAAGCTTGACGTGCTCTTTAGTGTACAGGGTCAACAGCACATCATGCTATCCAAAACTGTCAAGTTTCTTCAATCGATTTTCAATTTTATGTCCAAGCCTTAGAGTTTACTATTCATTGGGGAAATTTGACAGTTTGTGGTAACCTGATGTGCTGTTGACTGTACAATGTACAATACAAACAAAGCGCGCAATTGAAATAAACTCGTTCTTTTCGCTCGCCGCGCCCTCCCCCCACCGCGCCCTGCACCCACCGCTACATCCCGCTTCACTACTTGCTCACGCGTGTTATTATTTATATTTTCAACTTCTTAATCGTGATATTTACATGTTTAATTATGATGAAAACATGATTTTGGTACACTAAAACCTATTATTAAATAAAAAAATTACAGTTACATTTTTTAGCTACCTGAAAAATACATTATTCTAAAAACGTTAAAAACTAATATTTAATTTTTGTCTCAGATGTCTAAAAAGACGCAAAATAGCTTAACTAGATGCAAACACCATAGTTACCATTTTGGGTTATTTAGATATTGAGATCAGATGGTTTCTGGAAAAAAAAATATGCATGTGAATTTGATTTCTGTTTAATTTTGCTATTGGGTGATAGCATTCGAATACCTCTCAAAATTATACTAACAAGGTATTTGGTTACCTATTTTACTTTTAGAAAAAAGTTCTCTCGTACTATTAATTACTTAATTTTTATAAGAAACAGTTACCACTGCGAATTGTTTACTTCATATATCTAATTCATATTTGATACTTAATAACAAAAACCAACAAAGTATTAAAAAAAGCGAGTTTATGAATTAAGTCCAGGGTAACCTAATTTTACTAGCCTATTTCATATACAACATGTTCCATGTGAATGTCATTCTTTTGTGGTCTAATTAACCACGTGAATCCTTATCATGTGAAGTTATTGCGATCAAATATTGTAATAGTTAAGAACAAGTGCAGCAAGTAGTACCTTTACAGCCTCTTCGGTGTAGATGTCAGTCGCGTACTTCCCGAACAAATCGTAGGCGGTGGCAAAACCTGTCGCATTTAAAAACAATTTATAAAATAACTCTTACCGTAATTAAAACAATCACTGAAATAGGAATATTGTATTATTTAATCTTTATCGCACTGGCTTTTGTCAAGTTTAATCTACTATTAATTGTACATATAATTGTCTTCGTATATTTTTATTTTTGAGGATGAGTATTTTTAACTTACAAAAATAATTAATTGACTATGAAGATTGACTTCCTAACACAATATTTTAGTTGTTTAAAAATAAACAGTACCAAATGGGTTCAATGGGCTATGTATGACATTTTAAAAATATTTTTAATTTAGTTTGATTTATTATTTAACAAAAAGGAATAAGGTCCCGTTTCTTAAAAAAAATATTTAAAAAAATCGATCTTTTGAAATAATAAAAATATAATAATTAAAAGATTCTCAGTACGGTAAACTTATCCTAAGTACGGCATTATATGCAATCGTATTCCTTTGCCAAACTGTCAATTAAGAAAAAAAACATACCTGTTTAATATTGTATTGTCGTAGAAAAATTACTATTATTAATTTGTGATATTGTATTGGTTGTTTATTTCCGAGTTTGGTTGGTTGTTACTTCAGGCAAGTTGGTAGAATCAGCTCTAACGAACTGAGCGGTATCCATAGTGTCGGAATCCAGTGTATTGCGAAAGTTCGAAAGTCCAGGAAGCAAAGCCAAGTCGTCAGTAAATATCAATCCAAAAAATCAAAACCACGAAACAGAAGGTACTCGTAACAATAGAGTCTAGGTAGCAAAACCAAGTCGTCAGTAAATATCCAAATAATCAAAACCACGAAACAGAAACAAACTCAACAACCAACAACTTAAAAATACAATGGTTAGGTTATGTGTCAACCAACTGTCAAACGTCTTTTTTTTAGGGTTCCGTAGTAATCTACGAACCCTTATAGTTTCGCCATGTCCGTCTGTCCGTCTGTCCGCGGGTTTTCTAAGAAACCCTTGGTACTACAGAGCTGAAATTTGGCATGTTTATACATATTAATCACGCCAACAGAACTAGAGTAAAACCTTAGAAAAAAATTTTTTTTCGGGTGTCTCCCATAGACGTGAAAGGGCGATGAATTTTTTTTTTCTTGCCAATATCATCGAGTGGGGTGTCATAGAATAGCTTTTTAAAAGATAGAAGGGGTTTACAGAGAACGTTTTCCGATTTAGCACTCCGTTTGCGAATCATAAATTTTTAAAGTGAAAATTTTTGTCAAACACAAGTGTCCTCCCCCTCTACCAGCTAAACGGTTATTTCTAAAAACGTGTAAAAATTTACAGAGGTAGAATATACATCAAATTTAAAAGGAAAACTATAAAACATAAGTTGGCCCTTCAAGTTTGCGAGTAATGATAGACCAAGTGCCAAACATTGTTGGGATTAATAAGAATATATTTACTAATATTAGATCCTTGGTACTACAGAGCTGCAATTTGGCATGTTCATACATATTAATAGCGCTGACAAATATAAAAAATAAATTTTGTAAAAAAAAATTTTCGGGTGTTTCCCATACTGTGAAAGGGCGATGGATTTTTTTTTCTCGCCGATATCTTCGAGTGGGATGTCATAGGATAGTTTTTTAAAAGATAGAAGGGGTTTACTACGAACGTTTTTCGATTCAGCAGTCCGTTTGCGAAAAAATAATTTTTAAAATGAAAAAAAATTTTAAATATTTCACGAGCATTTAGCATTTACAACGAAGTTCAGCCTAATCCAAAACAACTGCCATACAAAGTTCCACGCTAAAAGTGAGGCAAGGTCGAAAGCCAAGCTGTAACATATTGACATTTCATGTGTCGTTACATGTTTTTGGGGGTGTTAATTACGAAAATGACGTCAAAATAATACACAATCGCCACGCGACCTGCTCTTTAGCACCAGCTCGAAATTATTCCTAACAATACTTTTGTTGCTAAAAAATTTTAAAAAATCAAAAAAAATTCGCGATTCTGTTGTATTTAGCCCAAAACCAAAGTTAGTGTCCTCTACCAGCTAAACGGTTGTATCTAAAAATGTGAAAAAATTCTCGTTGGTAGAATATATAACAAAATTAAAAGAAAAACTATCACACATAAGTTGGCCTTTCAAGTTTGCGAGTGATAGTCGACCAAGTGCCAAAAGTTTTTGGAATTAATAAGAACATGTTTACAAGGTTCAATACTAAAAGTGAGGCGAGGTCTAAAAGTGAGGTGACATTTTAGGTGTCGTTTAATAGGTTTTTGGTGGTGTTAATTACGAAAATGACATCAAAATTATTTTATCAGCAGGTCTTTATTATTTCTAATAACATTGTCGCAAAAAAAAAAAAATTTTCGCTCGCTTCGCTCGCAAATTTTATACTTTCATTAGGTTGTATTTAGACCAAAACTTAAGTTATTTCTGAAACTACAGACATTTGTTTTTTATACTATAGTATTTGGAGATCTTAACATCGACTATGACTAGTGATACTCAGTCTTTTAAGGCTTTTAATAAAGACTCACCTTATTTTTGACGCCTCACGACTGATTCAGTCTTTTAGTTCCCAACCTTTAGTCATAAGACTAGCTTTTTTAGTTGAAGTCTTTTAACGTAAAAAACTGAGCTGTTACTTAAACAGCTTAACGGACTTAAAAGACTGGTGACTCATTATCTGGGAAGTCGACAGTCGTAAGGTATGTGTTGATAGAATGTAAATATCTCATTTTATCTCCTTGTCAAATGTTATCAAAATGTATTTAGTGGTTTAGGCGTGAATTATTCCTTTTGGTTGATAGGTTACAAAATAAATATTGAATATCACACACAAACTGCGGTGCGATCCCTTTTACATAAAAGAACTTGAGTCGTTTAAGTCTTTTAAAATTAGCTGGAGTTGGTTAAGTCTTTTAGTATTTTGAAAACAACTCGAGTCGTTTCAGTTTTTAATCTTTTAATAAACTACTAAGTCTTATTAATAAAAACTCGAACTTTCAGTCTGAATTTTAGAGTCAAGTCCTATAAGATGGAGACGAGTCTTTTTAATAAGCCTTAAAAGACAGTCTCTTTCATCTCTAACTATGACCGTAACGATAGTACACCCGTTTTAAATGAATACGTAATGAAAACAATTTTTATACAACCATTTGCATCCACGCGAGGTGGTTATTAAACAGATGATTTTTTTTCCTTGTGGCGCTGGAATCTATATTTCTCCTTTAGTTAACTTCTTTCTTTGTGACCTCGTTTTTATTAGACATTATTAGCAATTCAACTGTCCATATGCTCGTAGAATTAAGAAGCCAGCTGCATATTTGAACCATGCTGCTACGGAACCCTACAATGCGCGTGTCCCGACACGCTCTTGGCCTGTTTTTTTTACTTTGGCAAAGGAATTAAACCATATAGAATGCTGTAGTAAGCAACAAATCGTAACCAAAATTTTAAAAATGTATTATTTTTTTATCTATAATCCAAATTATGTGATATCTTTTTTATTTGAATATGGGCCCTTAAATCTGCTTAAAATAAAAAAATCACATTATTTTAAAAATCTTGCACATAGCCCATTAAGACAATTTCTCTCAAATCATTTAGGTATATCAAGTATCAATGTGGCATATTTCTTTACAATACATATATCGAGTTCCGATGATTGATGATGAGTTACCTCGCCTGAAGTCGTGCCCCCAGGAGCCCTGCTCCATGTTGGTGTGGTCGAACATGTCGATCTTGCCCGTCCAGAACCCCGTGTGGCTCTCGAAACTGAAACCAAACGCCTTTCCTACATCTACCTATACACGACTGTACGGTTCAACACCATACATTTACAACTTGCATGCGCAGTACCAATTGACCCACATTTAAGTACACTTAGCCGAATGCAGCATTTTTCTATTCTTACAAAATAAAGACAGAGTGCATTTTTAACTTGGAGTAAGAGGTCGCCATCCTACATTTTTGCACACTTATAACAATAAACTAATTACGGTTGTGATCGACTTCCTCCTGTGCTCTCACCAACATCAACATTCAAGTAACTTAACGTCAACTTGATAACTTCAATCTATACTATGTACTAAACCGTACATAAATATTAACATTATCAAACGAACTCACTGCTGCTGTGACAGAGTCAGCGCCTTTTTTGGATGACACTGTGATTTTATTTAATTTTTAAGTTCTTTACTGTATTGATTTGTGTTAGTTGAATACTTCTATTTTTATTTTTTTAATTCTGCGTTAATATTGATATACAAATAATTTTAAAATTGATACCTACGTTTATAGTGAGAGTTATGACGGTTTCGAGGAAAAATCGCACCATCATCAACCTCATATGGGCATTATGTGATCAATAAAGATGTCAGATCCTGCAGGCTTTCGATACTAGTGATAAAAAAGTAGACTAAAAAAAAATGATCATCTAAATATAGGTATAAAAGGAGAAACTGACTGACTGACATATCAACGCACAGCCTAAACGGCTAAACGTAGACACTTGAAATTTGGAAGGGACGTAGCTTAGGTACCGTAAAGGTGCACTGAGAAAGGAATTCCCGAAATTCCCACGGGAACGGGAATTAGCGGGAAAATCCTTTTGTATGAAAAATCTAAACCGCTTAAGTTAGACGCTTGAAATTTGGCATGCAGGTACCTTAGTAAACTTAAAGCTTAGTTGCAACAGGATATTGAAAAATTCCCACGGGAACGGGAGTTAGCGGGAAAAAACTTTTGTATGTAAAAATCTAAATCTTAAACTATAAATCAATATTTAATAAACTAAATGAAGGTCCATTAATGGATCGTCAGTAAAGTGTAATCTGTTCAAAAGAACAGATTACACTTTATTGACAGTTTTTAACCGTGTGGTGATCGGTTGAGAATAACACCTCCCCATCTCTTTCCGTGGGTGTCGTAAGAGGCGACTAAGGTAACACAAATGAGACCTGCCTCCTAGTAATCCATCCCAGGCAACGACACTTCATTTTTTTCTGAATCTGAGGTGTCGTCCTATGGTCTCATGCGGTGTGGTAGGCTCTGTAAAGGGCCGTCTGGTTCGCGACCACCCTCCTACCGAAGTCCGACGCCAAACAGCTTGCTGTGTTCCGTCGGTGCGTGGAAGTACCAGTGCCTTTATAGGCATTTTCTGGGTTAACTCGCTCCATCGTCGACCTCATCTTTGACCTTATGGTCAAGATTGAGGTCAAGAGTAAACCCATCTTATAATACAAAAAAAAATAAAAAATAACACGCAAACGAAGTTGCGGGCATCAGCTAGTATTCCTATATAGCGGAGCGGGGAGCGACGCGGCCAAGACTGAAGTTTAGAGATAATCTATTCTTACTATAGAACAGACGTTATTTTTGTATCGGTACAGTGAAGGGCTTTTAAGGTATATTTTTATAATCAAGTATGTAGTAATTACTAGTTTTCAAGCCGTCAAATGAATAACCTCTGACTCGTTTTAACGACTGTAGTCAATCGATAATAGCTGGGACCAACGGTTTAACGTACCCTCCCAAACATGTATTAATTGCTCATGATAAATAGCTACCTATCAGGGGCACTATTTTTGAATCACTCGCATCGTTTCGAGCGATATCTTTTATGTTTGCGCGTATTCTATTGATTTCAGAACTTTTTAACAATACACTTCAGTGAAAGGGTCTTAGTACTCATGGAATTAAGTAGTTAAAAAATTAAAAAATCAATAGCATCGACGCAAATCAACGAAAGATATCGCTCGAAACGAATAGAATAGAATATTTTTTATTTGCATTAAATGTGGTAGTGCACACAGGCGAGGTGTTATTGAATACAAGGTCAACACATTTAACCAAATTTTGGCATGCAAAGTTACAACTTAATACAACATTTATGTCATAATTTTATACAACTAATCTAATAAGTCCGAAATTGAATAAAATTATTAACAATGAGCCATTTTTTTAAAGTCATAACAAATCTATTATAGGTCTGGCAACGCATTATAAATTTTTACGCACATGGCATAACAGTGCTTCAGGTAGAGTGTAGTTTTAGGATTCCTGTCATAGACCACCGTTTTTTCGTGGTCCTAAGACCAATTTGTCTGGATATCTTAAAATTCTAGTTTGTATAATGTCTGACCTTTTATTAAATAAGCTACTGTTTTTCTTCACAAATTTCGCAATTTCCAAAATGTACACACGGCAGCACATCAGGCTATACATCTTGACCTTGACGACGCCCTTATCTCGCTCGTAATAACGTAGGCTTCCGTAGTGCAAATGGGTAACCTGACTTGCTGCTGTCTGTACATTGAGGGAAGGGTAAGTATATTGAACTGCTTAAAATAGGTGTAACAAGATTCCGTAGAGGGTATTTCAGCAATAGCTCGAATACATCGTTTTTGTGCTTTAAATACTCTACATAGGTCAGTGCTGCAAAAGGCGAGTGATTCAAAAATAATGCCCCTGGTTATTTGCCCTGCGTACTGATCGGTTCCTACGAGCACTAGTAAACTGAGATCCCAGGGCCGCCAGACTTTACTTATTTTCTCAGTAACCAAAATTTTGGGAAAGAGTAGTGTTAATATGTACTATTTACATATGAATACCTGCTAACTTGGGCCGACGGCCACTTTTCAGCTACCAGGTTCTGAAGGTACTTTCAAAAATAACTTGTCTGGAATCTGGGTGGAGAAAGGGAAAATAAAAGGTCTGGCGGAAATGGGATCTTGATCTATAGAGTGAGTGAGTGAGATACCCGCGATGTAGCGGCAGGTACTCCCGGCGGTAGCTGCCGAGGTGCCACTTGCCGACGAGGTGCGTGCGGTACCGGCGCGCGCGCAGCCGCTCCGCCAGCGTGCGCACGCGCAGCGGCAGCCCGCGCGGCTCGCTGCCGTATATCACGCCGTGCTGCATGCCTGCGCACAACACACTACACTACACATTCACCAACCATCACCACATAATAATTAACAGTTACGTAAACGACTGAAATGCTCTTTATTAAGGTTTTTAACATTTGAGTAACCAGCCGATTAATTCGTGTAACATATCTGACCACGGGCTTAGCCAGCTCTGTACCGGAAGGGAGTTTAAGAAAATGTAAGTATATGAAATTGCCAAAATTTTTGGCGACCGTACCCGTTTCCACTTCTACTTTCCACACTTCAAGTTCGGCTTTGACCACCGATGTACTTCTTTCGGGAAGCAATGACGAGTGACGAAACCTACATACATAACCTACATCGCTTCGTCAATTTCAGAACTGGTCACAAAATTTCGAGGTAACACAACAGATAATGCCCACGTTACTTTACGGTGTTTCGTAGAGAGATAAGGCCAGAAAATGATCATGATTTTGAAAATTTTAGGGGGCGAGGGGATTTGAACCCCCAAACCTCCCCCTACCCCTAGCTACGCCCATGCATCTGACCGCTCTGACCAGTGTGCCACTGCTATGCGGTGTGTTACTGACCGGTGTGTATGGGGTAGAGGCCGGTGAGGAGTGCGGCGCGGGAGGGGGTGCACAGCGGCGTGACGTAGTGCCGCTGCAGCGTGACGCCGGCCGCCGCCAGCGCGTCCAGGTTGGGCGTCGGGATGTGGTTCATGCCGTGGAAGCCCAGGTCGTTCCAACCCTACGTCACGACCAATCACGAAGGTTTTTTTGAAGTCAGTACTTAAATAGCCTATGTCACTCTCGGGTCCTCCAACATCTTCGTTCTTATGATCGGTTCGTTCCGTTACGGCGGCGTGAAGAAAAAACAAACGAACACAAATCTATAATAATTAGTATTAAATTATCTTATTTTTTTTTTAAATTATGGTATTAATGAGCTGATATATGGGCTGGGCTGCCAGCGGTTCAGGCACACGTGAATAACTCCCGCTGATGGCGATGGCGAGAGGCGGCCAAACACTCTTGATGTGTTGTTGAATCTAATTTATTTGTATAAAACATAATTATGTATATAACTTACATCTTAACAATAATTAATTTAAATAAATGTGTGCTATCGGTGTATTGCGCGGATACACCATCTTCATGCAGTTTCGTCTAATTTACGGTTGAATACGTTTACTAGAACTGAAACTGCAAGACGGTGTAGTTTTACTGCAAGCCCTCTATGTGGCCCTTCAGAAGTTTTTATACATGCTCAAAAATACCCTTTTCAGCAGTGTGTAGTTTTTTTTGTAGGCAAAGTAAGTTTGTACCTACCATGTGTGTTAGGTGAGACAATATTTATCAGAAATAACGAAAACCTGTTATATCCGATTGCTATGGAACACGTTTCTTAAGATTAATACATATTAAGGAAGATAAATGTTTAATGTGTCCATGTGAGATAATGACAGCGAGATAAAGAGGTGGATGATCTCAGTAGTCAAATATAAATTTAATTTGTATAGTTAGGTAAATCATAAAGCTTGTAAGTAGAATGTCTAAGTGATTAGCTCGTGTGTCGTGTGTCGATGGCGGTATCACATTTTGTGGCTTAATATTGTTCCGATTTTATCGCTGAGCCGGTAATTAGATTTCACCATGCCATTTTTTGTAGGAAAAATAATCTTAGTGGAGGCTGGAGAGTGACATGGAATTAAAACATTGAATAAAGAGCTAGAGTGCAACAGACCAGGTCGTCGGCGAGGATGTACACGATGTGAGGCGGCGGGCCGGCGGGGGGCGGGGGTGCGGGGGGCGCGGCCGCGGCCACAGAGCAAGCGAACAGACACAACAACACGCAGCGCGCTGACGGCCGCAGGGGGCCCCGGGACATGCTGCTAACGTTACGGATAAGGACCTTACACATATATCTAAGAACTAGCTTTCCGCTCGGGACTTCGTTCCCGTGGAAATTCGGGAAAAATCATGTAGGTACCCTATGTCCATCACGGACAATGTAGAATTCTAATCGTGAAAGAATTTTTCAAATCGGTCCCGTAGTTTCGGAGCCTATTCAATGCAAACAAACAAATATTTGCTCTTTATAATATGTATAGAAGGTTAATTGCTAATAATAAGTAGGTACCTATGGTCCTAAGGACCTGAGGACAAGCATTTGTTTTTTTACACTTAATCAGCTTTAGCGAGAACCAAAGCTCTCGCTTTTAGGCGGATTTCTTCTTAACGAAGCGATTAAAATATCGTGTATCAAGGTTAGGTAAATCAGAGTTACAATTTATTACCATAAAGTCACACACATAAAGGGCCACCTCAAGGATTCCTTTGTGTCGTGAGTTTGGCACACGCAAATACAGACACACAAGTTAACCCAGATGTCAGACCAGAGAATTAACATATGTTTCTTACCGAAATAATAAACACACCGGCACATTTAGCGGAACAACTTCTGTTTTTCATACAATTGACTGAGCTTAGGAGTTCTAAAAATATACGTTTAACGCGCATAACTGCACTGTTCTTTATGCAAAGAATTTTTTTAAATGGTCGTCTCTTTTTTTTTTACAAAAACTGACAAAAAGCCTAAAATTTATCATGTAGTCAATAGAAAAAAAAACTCTAAACGTTTTATACGAAGTTGTATGAAAAGGTTACTGCAATGTTATCTTTTGGCCATGCGGAAAATTCTTGAAAACTTATTGTATATTTTATATTTAATTTTAACTGACAAACATTTTGGCCTAAGCTATGCGTAAAATTTTAATAACAGCCTCAAATAAAAATCTCCATTTATAAATTCTAAAGTTGACTGAATTGTATGAATAACATAAGTTGTTCCGCTAAATTTGCCGGTGTGTGTATTAACACCGACCGGGATCGAACTAGGAAGCATTTTACCCTCACCGGTCGTCATAACATAAAGTTATAATAGTAGTTAAAGCCCCCAGTTCAGTGATCACATATCCTTGTATAAATACTTAGCAAAATACTACAAACAACCCCTAGTAAGTCACTCATCAAAAGTAAAATTAAGCATAAATATAATAATAGAAAAACATGTAAGTACTCACAGTATTCCATTACGACGCTGCATCGCAATCAGCCTAGTTTGGTTTCACTCAAATATCTCCGAAGCACAAAGTTACGTACTCTGACATCCGAGTATAATGTTAACCGGCAACCAGTGTAGTTAGCATACGAAATAGATCTATCTGTTGGACCCTATTTAGATACAATTAACACCACTGCAAGCTTTATCCTGCTTTTCTGAATAGCACTTCAACTGTTTATTCCGTAAGATATACGGCACTACTCTTGAGTAAGTATTGTTTAAGTAAAAGGTAAACTACCAACTAAAGGTGTCAGAATATAATAAGTTTAAGGTAGCGCGTAGCGTTAGCGATAGGTAGCGTTCTCATAGGTTAGTGTGGGAGGACTAGAAGTGTTGTGTAGCGAGCCGGCCGGACGCCCGCGCGACACTCGACTGTGTCGTTGTCATGTAAGTAGTTGTTGTGTAGTCTATCTCCGCTCGGGACGAGTGAGTTCGACGCAGGTTATCTACCGCAACACACGAGGGCTCGACATTGATGTATTCCGCTTGTAGGAAGACGAAAACATCGTACTTCCTATTAGCTTTCCGCCTGCGATTTCGTTCGCGTAAAAAGTAGTCTGTATCTGTGCAACAAATCAGATTGTTGAGTTTTTCCATTACGACGTTAAGGGAGGAAAAAAATACACTATCGCATTTATAACATTATAGTTAGGATATATGGGCCCCTCTTGGGAAAATGTAAAATAGTTTTAAAAGTAGATTCACATAATAATTCATTAACAATTTTATTTTTTCTATTCTCACTAACTTTTAACTACGGTAGGTACAGATTATCCGGTGATAAATGTTTTAGTCACGTTAAAATTGACCACGAGTGATTTAGTTAAAAATTAAAGTTTTTTGAAAGAGTGGAGTATTACTGGCGTCAATGGTCGCCCCGTGCGCGTGCGCTGATGGGTTGATTGCAGACCGTTGAACCCGCGCCGCGCCGCGCTGGTGACGGCACACGTGTGTTATCTAGTGTTTAGACCACTACTTTGTAGCAGTAAATATGTGGCCCTGATTACGTTTTGATGCCTGTTTGATACACGCTCGGTGCCCATAAAAACTTAAGTTAAATTACTTAATTGATATTGGGAACATTACTTTAGACAGAATATATTCACCGTGGGGTATACAGAGCGTCCCGCGGCTATGTCACATGGAGGGTAAGTACCTTAATTATTGTAGACGGGTCATTTTACTGAAAGACGACTTTATTTTAATAAAATAAAATAAAAATGCATTCATACGTTTTTAAAACATTTTTAAAAATTCAGTTTGTAGTTTCATCATACCGATCGGAAGCCTTCATCATAAGGATATATTTTGCTAAATAACATAGCATCAGAAATAAAAGGAAGACCATGAATTTTAACATTTTTAATTCCAAATTAATCAATTTAATTTGTCAAAATGGGTGAACATAATTTTACAATATATGTTAAAATTCATGTTCTTCCTTTTATTTCTGATGATATGTTATTTATGCAAAAAATTATCCTTATGTTATGATGAAGCCTTCCGATCGGTATGTGATAAAACTACAGGCTGATTTTTTTTCTCGGGTACCGGGTTCGATTCCCGGTTCAACCAGGCAATGTTTTATAAATGTATGAATGCAGTTAAAATTGTTTTAAAAATTAAAATAAAATCTTCTTTCAGTAAAATGTTCCATCTGCAATCATTAAGGTACTTACTTTCCCGCCATTTGGCATAGCAGTGGGACGGATCAATCACACAAAGTACGTAGCGTAGCATCGGTCAAAACCGACTATACGTTTCTGTGTCCGCGCAGCAGGTCAGAATGCTCCCTAATGTCGTTTTACAACACACACTCAACAATAAATACATTGTTGCTCCCTTGTTCAGTAAGCTATTTATTTTGGATTGAAATAAATATAACGCCAAGTTAGAAATGGTTCTCTTTATTATTACAGTCCATTAATTCGTAGCTATCACACAACATACGCCCTTACCAACACATAACGTACTATAATGTATTAAAATGCATGATACAATACAGTGTCGACAGGCGACACTGAAGTCAACCAGGGACGGTCACTTCGGTCACCGCCGGCGAGGTAACCACTTGAATATCCTACCACATCACTAGTCATCTCATCGCTATCGACGTAATTTTACTTTTTTCACTTTCAGAAATAATAGTCTATTTAACTCCTGATTTTTTCATAATTTCTTTATCGTCTAGACAAAAGTAGTAAAAGAAAAAACAATAAGTACATAATGTTAGAAGGCTCAAATCACGTAAAAACTGTAATAAATTGTTTTAAGCGCGCTGGAAGTCTCCATTACGTGTTGTTGTTAAATATGAAAATGAAATATAGAAAGAGGTTCGAAAAAGGTTGGGGTTGGACCGCAATGAGCGCTGGGGAAAGATGTGGTCGAGGATATAGCAAGATAATCCAGAAGGAGCCTATTCACCCGAACTTTATTACCCCCCCCCCCCCCCCGGCACGCGGCCGCGTGCTGACCGTCCCTAGTCTCGGTCACGTGCTCCCCACGTGATGCATCTCACCGACTGACAAACGCAATATTATATTTATTAAATGCTTCTTTAATAGGACTACTATATTTCCACTCGAGGTAACAGTAAACATTCTATGACTTTAAATCAATTAGCGAAAATAAGGATGTTAATTGGCCCACTAAGATTGGTCCATATAGTTGAAATATGAAGACACATCGTCTCTACAATGGATGAAGCTGCAATATTTCTGATTAACAACATAGCAAAAGGCAATGTATGTTTCTTGAAACAAGTTGCACAGTTTCAATTAAAGTCCGCTAACTAACTTAAAGTCGCTCCACGACTTACCCATGCACATTTAAGAATATTTTTGTACTTAACGTATTGAGGAGCACGCGAGGAGCAGCTCAAGCAACTTATCGACAAACGGCACACCTCTATCTACACTATTATATATATAAAATAATTATACTATTATAAATTATAATGCAATACAATTGTAAAATTAGAAATAGAAATAAATTGCCTACATCTGTATCATTCAACAAAACAACTTTTGGACGAAAAGAAAAGTATCTTACAACCGCTTCACTAAAGGTACAGTTTAACAAAAAAAGTTTAGAAACAATTATTTAACATGTGATCATTTTATTTCTCCGAACAATTAGAGTGTTGCAAGTAAAACCGTTTTCGTCAAGAAAGTGTTTATTTATTTATTTCTATCTATTATTTATTTCTAAACTTTTTTGATAAGCTGTAATTAATAACAGCTTAAAAATAAAAATAAACAACAGTTTGTTCAAAAGATCCGGAAACGTGAAGTGTCTTTGGTAATACAAGTGCACAAAATCAAAATATTGACAACAAGTATAGAAAATAGAAACACTACATTTTATCATATTATTTAGATTATAGACATGAATTTACACGAGATGGCATTAATATTTATATAACGACATTCATTAATGAGATATAGTACATACTACAAAATGTAAGAAGGTTCGTGTTTCGGAGCGTTTAAAACCCATTAACTTCGGATAACTTTTGACTTCCTTTTTCTCGCTTGTTCGTCATTTAATGTTTAATTATTTGCGGCGAGGAAAGTAATGGCCACTTTTTCGAATATACAGAGGGAATACGACGAGATCGTTATCACAGGTAGGTCGTCGGCCCCTCCGAACCAGTATCCAACATTTGAACAATACGTATGAGGAAAATGTCTAATGCGACTGGTCATTACACTTTAAAATTTGTATTTATAAAAACAAATAGTTCTTGTTTCTAAAGAATTAAATTTTCCGGCTTTGCTACTCTTGTGGAATACAATTAACACATTTGCTGCCTGCGATTTATCACTGTAAGAGAGGAATTGTAATCAGTATCATCAGTACATACATAGGTCGAAGTATGTACTAGTTTATTTAAATGCATAACTCACTAGATGTAATGTAAACAATGAATTTGGATTGGAAAACATCAAATATTTTCAGTTTACATTCATCGGGGTCAGCAAACTGTCCTCGGAATATATTTTAGAATGCTCAATGAGTGTTATTGTTAGGAAGATGACTATGGTTCATATAGCAGACATGCCGTGGCGTCATCTATCGGAGTGTACAGCCTACATGTACTTACTGCCATAATTATAAACAAAATTGAATGTACAGAGGGCTGCACACCAGGTTACCTCACACGTGCACTCTGTGCCGTACAATAAGAACGGTTTTGCAATGAAAATGGGGTAACCTGGGGCTTCTGTACAAAATTCGCACTTAGTAGTAATTATAAGCTAGAACGCACTGAATTAGTATACGCAGCGTGCTACGTACACGTGTACGTAGTATTTATAGTATAAAATTCTATATGTTTGCAATAGTCTGCTGCTAAAATTACGGATCACGCTTCATAGTGCTCTACATTACAAGGCTCGTAAGCGTATACGTTACGCTGAACGCATTCCGTGCGTTCTGGCTTTTAATTATGAAGAAGAGGGACCACACTGCAGTGCGCATACGCGTCATTTTGAGTCGTAGGTAGCCGTGACACCAGATGAGCTGGAAGAAAGCAACAGTGACTTAAATTTGAATTTAAAAAAGTGTTTCAGTGTGTGGCTACGTCACCAATGTGTGAGGTGGTGCGGTGTGTGGGCGCTGTGTGTGTGCGTGCGTGCGTGCGTGCGTGCGTGCGTACCTCTAGTCGCGGCGCGCGCGTCGCTTGCGGTGCCCGTCGCCGCCGCCGTCCGCGTCCACCAGCGCCGCGCCCGCGCCCGCGCCCGCGCTCTGCGCACAGACACACACCTTACAGAGTACCGATCTATGTGTTGTTATGTTTATCGGGCACTTAGCCTCTCGATTGGGCCATTGTGCGTTAGGGTGGAGCGTAATTTTTTTTTTTCGATTTTCGTTTTTGAATAGCACTCAAACGTTGCATTTGACTTTAAAACGCACAAAAAAATATATAAGAAAAATCTTCGAACCTACTTTTAGCCCTCTACTACCGTTTCGAGATTCTAAAAAATCATCATAATGAGCTGATTTACCACACGTCATAAATAATTACCTACACGGGTTTTTTAATTAAAATTATAGCTTATTATATACCAAGTAAACTGCAAAGCTTACATAAAAATATACAATACCTATAATCGTTACTTAAAGTGAAAATAATATAACAAAACTCTGGGAGAAAAGACGAGACTCTTGTGTTTGAAAGGCGGAAGCAACGGTTACATAAAAAAATCGTCACAAAAGAGCACATTTCATTGATTGCAGAACCAGGTTCACTCTATTTAAGCTATCTAACTACATCGTTGGTACAGGAAAAGCTATAGCTGATTCAATACTTAATGGTAAGGAACTGGATTTGAACAAATTGTTAGCTATTGGGTGCGATGGAACTGCTACAAACACTGGCTTATAAAGTGGAGTAAATCGTTTTCTAAAATTGAAATTAGGTAGATCACTGCAATGGTTTATAATGTCTCCTGCACGCTAACTAATTGCCACTACGTCATTTGTTTACAAAATTAAATGGAGCAACAAGCGGACCTCAAATTTATTCTGGACCAATAGGAACAGCGTTAGAACAATGCACTGATCTTCCTGTCGTTGAGTTTTGTGCCATCCCGTCAAATGTATCTAATCTATTAAAAGAGACAGAGATAGTCTCAGTACAGATCAGAAACATTTATACCAAATCTGTCAAGCAGTAAGTAGTGGATCATGTTCTCAAGATTTGTCTAACAGAAATCCAGGAAAAATGGCTCATTCTAGATGGCTAACAACGGCCAACCGAATTTTGAGATTGTATGTAGCCACACCAAACCCTTCAACTGAGTTGATGAAACTAACTGAATATATTGTAAAAGTTTATGGCCCTGTGTGGTTTTATATCAAGAAATATAGTTCATTTAAACAAGGTCCAGCCCATGTGTTCAAGCTGGTTGAGTTCTCTCCATGTTTGAGCAGTGAAATTAAAATGATTATTGATTATTTTGAACATCCTGAAAACCTATAATTAGCAATGCTATATGATAACCGGCCACACATAAAAGTGTTGGGACTAAGACGAATCATCGCAGCTAGAAAAAAATCAAAAACCTGGCGTAAGAATATTCAAAGTTCCAAAGTTAAACTTTGAGGCCAATTATTACACTGACATGATTATATGGAGTGAGTCACAAGTCACTCTCCTCTTTTGTTAAAGAACATCAGTGACAAAGAATTAGAAGATCTGATTTGATCAATCCCACTCGATATGATGGAGTTTTCGGATTATCCTTGTCACACACAAGCAGTAGAGAGATGTGTGAAGATGGTCACTAAAGCATCAAGTATAGTAGCTGGTGAAAAAGCTAGAGATGGATGTATTCGCTCTAAAATTAAATCACGTCGAATAATGCCGTATTTCGAAACGAAAAAAAAGTTTAGCGTTATGAAAAATACTTATTAGATCTTACATTTTTTTGTATTTTGTCACTTTTACGAACATAAATTTGTAACAAACTTCATTTATAATTTCTGATTAAAACTTTTTACATAAAAAAACACGTGTTTTATTGTTACATTAACACCAAGAATACAATAAGGGTTTTGATTTTGCAGCATCCTGCACTTAAATGAAAATATACTCTAATTAATCAAATTATTGAAACTTTGAGCTGAGGTAGAGGGCTGAAACATATATCAAAAAAATAAATTAAAAATATATTCAGTAACACCATACCAAAATGCAACATAATGCAGGTATTCAGACCTGATTTTATGTTTTCTATTTTTCTCCATACATTGACGCTCCACCCTATTGTGCGTGATATTGCTCGGGCTGGCTGTTCCAGCCGGCCGATGTCCTCCCAGAAGCACGCAAGATTTCTTAGGTTTCTGCATGCCCCTGAGTACCGATCTGTCATCTAGGTATAATCACAAATATCGCAAACTGCACAAACTCCGATGTCTGTAGTTGATCGACGGCCGCCAGGACCGCCGGCTTAATATGAGACGGTAACGAGAAGGACCTTGTTCGACTAATAAATAAACACTTTGACTTTTTTGTATCGAAATGCTTCAAAAAGTTTAGAATACTAGTTTTCCGCCAGGGCTCCGCCCGCGTGGACTACGAGTTATTTCGTGCCCAGCAGTAGAATAAAATGTAGCCTATGTCCTTACCCAAGGTCTAATCTACCTCTATACCAAATTCCATCAAAATCAGTTCAGTATTTTAAGCGTGAAAGCGTAACAAACAGGCAGAGTTACTTTCGCATTTATAATGTTAATAGGGATTGGAAGTGACATATGATCACCATTGACTGGATGAGAGAGAGTACTTACATCTGCGGCGGGCGATTCATCTGCGCCGGGCTCCGTGACGTCATCCTCGCCCCCCGCCTCTTGCAGCGGCTCCCCCTCCCCCTCGTCGGCCGGCTCCCCCTCCCCCTCGCCCCCCGGCGCGCCCCCCTCCCCCTCCTCGTACACATCGTCCGCGGTGTATCCATCGGTCTTCTTCGTGTCCTCTTCCTTCTCATCCTCCTGTTATACATACGTAATTACTTCGCGAAACTTTAGTGCATTAGAACTAAAATTAAGAAAAAAACACTGTCCCACTCTCACTATCCCAGGTCAGCTGGAAGAACTTTCTTAAAGAAATAAGCTGTGCCTTTTGTGTTCGTTTTTCTATTTGTCTGTAATATTTGTGATTTTTCCTGTGTACAATAAACTGTTAAATAAAAAAATATATTCATACATAATTATTACACTAATCAGGTTTCACATGTTACAATCTTTCTGAAAATTAAATGAGTAAATTAAGATTAAAACTAGCATTCCGCCCGGGACTTCTTTCTCGTGGGAATTCGGAAAAATGATGTAGCCTATGTCAGTCGGGAATAATGTAGCTTTCTAATGGTGAAAGAATTTTTCAAATCGGTCCAGTAGTTTCGGAGCCTATTCAATTTCAATGCAAACAAACAATCAAATCTTTCTTCTTTATATTACACTAGCATTCCGCTCGGGACTTCGTTCCCGTGGGAATTCGGGAAAATTATATAGTCTATGTCGATCGGGGATAATGTAGCTTTCTAATGGTATTTTTTTTTTTAATTGGTCCAGTAGTTTCGGAGCCTATTCAATGCAAACAAACAAACAATCAAATCTTTCCTCTTTATAATATGTATGTATAGATATAGATATAGAAAAACTAAGCTGTTTGTCAATATGTGATTCATAGTTTCGTGTTTAATTTCTCATGGGTGACTTTAAATTAGTTATCGAAAATTAAGAATATGAATGAGTCCACGAAACTGGATAACGTTCCCCTAGAAACATAGGCCCACATATAAAACAAATTTTCGCCTATCAATATAAATAATAATAAATAATAAGACGACAGACGTCACCTCACACAAAGTTACTGAAAGTGGTAAAATGCTGAATTAATAAAAGTTAATAAAATGAGGTGTCCGTACAGTACTCACGGAGCAGAGCCAGTAGAAGAAGAAGCCGCCGCCCGCCAGCAGCAGCAGCGCCAGCAGCACGTACGCCCACGGGTTGTCCGCCAGCCAGCCGCCCGCGCGGCCCCACACCGACTCCTACACACAACACACAACACTAGCTATACACTCACACACGTACGCCCACGGGTTGTCCGCCAGCCAGCCGCCCGCGCGGCCCCACACCGACTCCTACACACAACACACAACACTAGCTATACACTCACACACGTACGCCCACGGGTTGTCCGCCAGCCAGCCGCCCGCGCGGCCCCACACCGACTCCTACACACAACACACAGCACTAGCTATACACTCACACACGTACGCCCACGGGTTGTCCGCCAGCCAGCCGCCCGCGCGGCCCCACACCGACTCCTACACACAACACACAACACTAGCTATACACTCACACACGTACGCCCACGGGTTGTCCGCCAGCCAGCCGCCCGCGCGGCCCCACACCGACTCCTACACACAACACACAACACTAGCTATACACTCACACACGTACGCCCACGGATTGTCCGCCAGCCAGCCGCCCGCGCGGCCCCACACCGACTCCTACACACAACACACAATACTAGCTATACACTCACACACGTACGCCCACGGGTTGTCCGCCAGCCAGCCGCCCGCGCGGCCCCACACCGACTCCTACACACAACACACAACACTAGCTATACACTCACACACGTACGCCCACGGGTTGTCCGCCAGCCAGCCGCCCGCGCGGCCCCACACCGACTCCTACACACAACACTAGCTATACACTCACACACGTACGCCCATGGGTTGTCCGCCAGCCAGCCGCCCGCGCGGCCCCACACCGACTCCTACACACAACACACAACACTAGCTATACACTCACACACGTACGCCCACGGGTTGTCCGCCAGCCAGCCGCCCGCGCGGCCCCACACCGACTCCTACACACAACACTAGCTATACACTCACACACGTACGCCCACGGGTTGTCCGCCAGCCAGCCGCCCGCGCGGCCCCACACCGACTCCTACACACAACACTAGCTATACACTCACACACGTACGCCCACGGGTTGTCCGCCAGCCAGCCGCCCGCGCGGCCCCACACCGACTCCTACACACAACACACAACACTAGCTATACACTCACACACGTACGCCCACGGGTTGTCCGCCAGCCAGCCGCCCGCGCGGCCCCACACCGACTCCTACACACAACACACAACACTAGCTATACACTCACACACGTACGCCCACGGGTTGTCCGCCAGCCAGCCGCCCGCGCGGCCCCACACCGACTCCTACACACAACACACAACACTAGCTATACACTCACACACGTACGCCCACGGGTTGTCCGCCAGCCAGCCGCCCGCGCGGCCCCACACAACACACAACACTAGCTATACACTCACACACGTACGCCCACGGGTTGTCCGCCAGCCAGCCGCCCGCGCGGCCCCACACCGACTCCTACACACAACACACAACACTAGCTATACACTCACACACGTACGCCCACGGATTGTCCGCCAGCCAGCCGCCCGCGCGGCCCCACACCGACTCCTACACACAACACACAACACTAGCTATACACTCACACACGTACGCCCACGGGTTGTCCGCCAGCCAGCCGCCCGCGCGGCCCCACACCGACTCCTACACACAACACACAACACTAGCTATACACTCACACACGTACGCCCACGGGTTGTCCGCCAGCCAGCCGCCCGCGCGGCCCCACACCGACTCCTACACACAACACACAACACTAGCTATACACTCACACACGTACGCCCACGGGTTGTCCGCCAGCCAGCCGCCCGCGCGGCCCCACACCGACTCCTACACACAACACTAGCTATACACTCACACACGTACGCCCATGGGTTGTCCGCCAGCCAGCCGCCCGCGCGGCCCCACACCGACTCCTACACACAACACACAACACTAGCTATACACTCACACACGTACGCCCACGGGTTGTCCGCCAGCCAGCCGCCCGCGCGGCCCCACACCGACTCCTACACACAACACACAACACTAGCTATACACTCACACACGTACGCCCACGGGTTGTCCGCCAGCCAGCCGCCCGCGCGGCCCCACACCGACTCCTACACACAACACTAGCTATACACTCACACACGTACGCCCACGGGTTGTCCGCCAGCCAGCCGCCCGCGCGGCCCCACACCGACTCCTACACACAACACACAACACTAGCTATACACTCACACACGTACGCCCACGGGTTGTCCGCCAGCCAGCCGCCCGCGCGGCCCCACACCGACTCCTACACACAACACACAACACTAGCTATACACTCACACACGTACGCCCACGGGTTGTCCGCCAGCCAGCCGCCCGCGCGGCCCCACACCGACTCCTACACACAACACACAACACTAGCTATACACTCACACACGTATGCCCACGGGTTGTCCGCCAGCCAGCCGCCCGCGCGGCCCCTCACCGACTCCTACACACAACACACAACACTAGCTATACACTCACACACGTACGCCCACGGGTTGTCCGCCAGCCAGCCGCCCGCGCGGCCCCACACCGACTCCTACACACAACACACAACACTAGCTATACACTCACACACGTACGCCCACGGGTTGTCCGCCAGCCAGTCGCCCGCGCGGCCCCACACCGACTCCTACACACAACACACAACACTAGCTATACACTCACACACGTACGCCCACGGGTTGTCCGCCAGCCAGCCGCCCGCGCGGCCCCACACCGACTCCTACACACAACACTAGCTATACACTCACACACGTACGCCCATGGGTTGTCCGCCAGCCAGCCGCCCGCGCGGCCCCACACCGACTCCTACACACAACACACAACACTAGCTATACACTCACACACGTACGCCCACGGGTTGTCCGCCAGCCAGTCGCCCGCGCGGCCCCACACCGACTCCTACACACAACACACAACACTAGCTATACACTCACACACGTACGCCCATGGATTGTCCGCCAGCCAGCCGCCCGCGCGGCCCCACACCGACTCCTACACACAACACTAGCTGCAACACACTCCCACTCACTCTCTAGCCTACTCTAGTGAACCGTGTACGGAGGCCAACGTACTACGCGTACGCACTACGTGCGTACACTACCCACCCCCCGATTGTGGTAAGTTTGAACATATTTAGCAAAGCTAAACTGCTCACGTTTCCATAGAAAACACGTTTAAACTTACCGCGATCGGGGGGATGGATCGATCCGCTGGCCTCAGTATATCACACATGTTTGAACAATGTAACTAACAAAAAGAAAATTGGAGAAAAAAACATGTTTTCGTGTCAAAGTAATAGGACCAAAGTGTGTAACTTTACAATGCATAAAGATGGTTTACATCGAGCATAAAACCTCGTAGCCAGCTACATAGGCACACGTAATGTGATGTGTTAACCCTTGCAGTGCGCGCGAGGTAGGCTACGTATGCCGCGACGGGCGCGGCCACGTACAGCGCGTACAGCCCCCACCACCCCGCGCGGCCCCCCAGCGCGCGCTCCACACGAGACACCCAGCGCTCCTGCGGACACCCCCACCCCCCACCCCGCATGAACACTGCAGCGCGGCTTGTCTCTAATTAACTCATTTTCGATCGATCAGTATTCTCGTGTGCGATCCTGCAGTCGCGTTAACATTGGAAGACACATACACACATATGCTCACGCCTATAATCACATAATCGCCTAAAATACATTGGAGGAACGGCAACAAAAATGTATTACTCCTGCAGGTTCACTGCGACTTAGCAAGTGTGAGGTCACAGGAATGTAGCTTTTCTAATAATATAATTTTGAGTTTTTAAAATTGATATATTGACACGTCGCACCGCAAACGTGATATATAGAATATTTACCATAATGTAATGCTGTAAGAAGATTTCATAAAAATATAAAATTAAAATATAGAATTCCTTCCATGATTTCATTAGAAGAAACCACAATCTTAGCTAAACTGATGCTACACTAGTTTCCCGACAGGAAAACTGTGGATATCAATCTTGAGAACTTACTCTAACACGTATGTGTGCGTGGTTTAGCAGCCGCTGTTTGAGTGTCGATATAAGTGTCTTACCGAGCTAGCAGCCGGCAGCTGCTGTTTGAGTGTCTGTTGAGTCAGTCTCACTGAGTTAGCAGCCGGCAGCTGCTGTTTGAGTGTCAGTACTTAGTCGGGTCATAAGTATTGTCACATACATTTATTGTAATAAATAATTTAACTTCTTATCTATAAGTATATTTTATACACCAAATGAAAGCCTAGAAAATACTGTTTTAAATAACATTTTATTTATTCAAAATGACCGCCCTTATTTTTTATAACCGCCTTTAACCTGCGTGGCCAGTCGTCAAGAGCGGCACGCCATATTTTATAATCCAATGGATTTAAATCAGGACTAGCAGACGGCCACCCCTCGTGCCTGATGAAAGCGATTCCGCGCGCCGCGAGCCAGTCTTGTGTGCTCTTTGCTTTATGTGCTGGCGCAGAGTCCTGCTGGAATACCCAATGCCGGTTTTGAAACATTGTGCGTGAGAGAGGTTCCACAACGTTTGTCAGGACCGTGTTTTAATAAACAGTAGCACTGGTTTTCACACTTTTTTCGCAAAAAAACATCTCTGTGAGGCCCGAATACGAGACTCCCAGCCAAACCATGATTGAAGAAGGATGCTGACTTCGCTGAACTCGTGGAATAGGCCTGCTTGCTTCCTCACTACTGTGCACATACACCTTATCATTTTGCTTATTGAAGCTTTCCTCGATATTGAAAATTTTTTCATCCGAAAAGAGGATTTCTTTGTACTTTTTTCCCGCGTACCGCTTAAACAACACTCGCGATCTGTCTAGCCTGATCTTCTTCAGACGTGCATTAAGGAGATATGCTGTTCTTTTTCGATAGGCGCGTAGTCCAAGGTCTTCATTTAATAACCTTTTGACTGTCGTCTTACTTATTCCCATTTGCAGGGCCATCAGCTTTTGCTTCCGGACGGGATTTCTCTCAATTTGCGCCTTCACAGCTTTGATGACCGCTAGGGTCCGAACTGTACGAGGACGACCGCTTTTCTTTCTATCATCTATACTGCAATCTTCACTGAATCGTTTTATGGTATGATAAACAAACCTCAACGTTATTTTCAAATTTTGAAGCAGTTTGAAAATCACCTTTGGCGCGTAACTGCAGCGGTGCAACGCGATTACTGCGACTTATTTCCTTTCGCGTCCACTCCATGTTGGAAAATAAAGAAAATTCCAGAAATTCAGTGCTTTTAATATCGTAAATTATTCAAATTTCGAATGTGTTTTTTTTTTACCCGTTCTAAATTTGAAATGAAAAGCTTGTGACAGTACTTATGGACCGACTAAGTATAAGTGTCTCACCGAGTTAGCAGCCGGCAGCTGCTGTTTGACTGTCAGTATAAGTGTCTCACCGAGCGAGCCCGGCAGCTGCTGTTGAGTTTCAGTATAAGTGTCTCACCGAGTTAGCCGCCGGCAGCTGCTGTTTGAGTGTCAGTATAAGTGTCTCACCGAGTTAGCCGCCGGCAGCTGCTGTTTGAGTGTCAGTATAAGTGTCTCACCGAGCTAGGAGCCGGCAGCTGCTGTTTGAAAGTCAGTATGAGTGTCTCACCGAGTGAGCAGCCGGCAGCTGCTGTTTGAGTGTCAGGATAAGTGTCTCACCGAGCGAGCAGCCGGCAGCTGCTATTTGAGTGTCTCACCGAGTTAGCAGCCGGCAGCTGCTGTTTGAGTGTCAGTATAAGTATCTCACCGAGCTAGGAGCCGACAGCTGCTGTTTGAGTGTCAGTATAAGTGTCTCACCGAGTTAGCAGCCGGCAGCTGCTGTATGAGTGTCAGTATAAGTGTCTCACCGAGCGAGCCCGGCAGCTGCTGTTTGAGTGTCAGTATAAGTGTCTCACCGAGTTAGCCGCCGGCAGCTGCTGTTTGAGTGTCTGTTGAGCCAGTCTCACTGAGTTAGCAGCCGGCAGCTGCTGTTTGAGTGTCAGTACTTAGTCGGGTCATAAGTATTGTCACATACATTTATTGTAATAAATAATTTAACTTCTTATCTATAAGTATATTTTATACACCAAATGAAAGCCTAGAAAATACTGTTTTAAATAACATTTTATTTATTCAAAATGACCGCCCTTAATTTTTATAACCGCCTTTAACCTGCGTGGCCAGTCGTCAAGAGCGGCACGCCATATTTTATAATCCAATGGATTTAAATCAGGACTAGCAGACGGCCACCCCTCGTGCCTGATGAAAGCGATTCCGCGCGCCGCGAGCCAGTCTTGTGTGCTCTTTGCTTTATGTGCTGGCGCAGAGTCCTGCTGGAATACCCAATGCCGGTTTTGAAACATTGTGCGTGAGAGAGGTTCCACAACGTTTGTCAGGACCGTGTTTTAATAAACAGTAGCACTGGTTTTTACACTTTTTTCGCAAAAAAACATCTCTGTGAGGCCCGAATACGAGACTCCCAGCCAAACCATGATTGAAGAAGGATGCTGACTTCGCTGAACTCGTGGAATAGGCCTGCTTGCTTCCTCACTACTGTGCACATACACCTTATCATTTTGCTTATTGAAGCTTTCCTCGATATTGAAAATTTTTTCATCCGAAAAGAGGATTTCTTTGTACTTTTTTCCCGCGTACCGCTTAAACAACACTCGCGATCTGTCTAGCCTGATCTTCTTCAGACGTGCATTAAGGAGATGTGCTGTTCTTTTTCGATAGGCGCGTAGTCCAAGGTCTTCACTTAATAACCTTTTGACTGTCGTCTTACTTATTCCCATTTGCAGGGCCATCAGCTTTTGCTTCCGGACGGGATTTCTCTCAATTTGCGCCTTCACAGCTTTGATGACCGCTAGGGTCCGAACTGTACGAGGACGACCGCTTTTCTTTCTATCATCTATACTGCAATCCTCACTGAATCGTTTTATGGTATGATAAACAAACCTCAACGTTATTTTCAAATTTTGAAGCAGTTTGAAAATCACCTTTGGCGCGTAACTGCAGCGGTGCAACGCGATTACTGCGACTTATTTCCTTTCGCGTCCACTCCATGTTGGAAAATAAAGAAAATTCCAGAAATTCAGTGCTTTTAATATCGTAAATTATTCAAATTTCGAATGTGTTTTTTTTTTACCCGTTCTAAATTTGAAATGAAAAGCTTGTGACAGTACTTATGGACCGACTAAGTATAAGTGTCTCACCGAGTTAGCAGCCGGAAGCTGCTGTTTGACTGTCAGTATAAGTGTCTCACCGAGCGAGCCCGGCAGCTGCTGTTGGGTTTTTAGTATAAGTGTCTCACCGAGTTAGCCGCCGGCAGCTGCTGTTTGAGTGTCAGTATAAGTGTCTCACCGAGTTAGCCGCCGGCAGCTGCTGTTTGAGTGTCAGTATAAGTGTCTCACCGAGCTAGGAGCCGGCAGCTGCTGTTTGAAAGTCAGTATGAGTGTCTCACCGAGTGAGCAGCCGGCAGCTGCTGTTTGAGTGTCAGGATAAGTGTCTCACCGAGCGAGCAGCCGGCAGCTGCTATTTGAGTGTCTCACCGAGTTAGCAGCCGGCAGCTGCTGTTTGAGTGTCAGTATAAGTATCTCACCGAGCTAGGAGCCGACAGCTGCTGTTTGTGTGTCAGTATAAGTGTCTCACCGAGTTAGCAGCCGGCAGCTGCTGTATGAGTGTCAGTATAAGTGTCTCACCGAGCGAGCCCGGCAGCTGCTGTTTGAGTGTCAGTATAAGTGTCTCACCGAGTTAGCCGCTGGCAGCTGCTGTTTGAGTGTCAGTATAAGTGTCTCACCGAGCTAGGAGCCGGCAGCTGCTGTTTGAAAGTCAGTATGAGCGTCTCACTGAGTTAGCAGCCGGCAGCTGCTATTTGAGTGTCTCACCGAGTTAGCAGCTGGCAGCTGCTGTTTGAGTGTCAGTATAAGTGTCTCACCGAGCTAGGAGCCGACAGCTGCTGTTTGAGTGTCAGTATAAGTGTCTCACCGAGTTGGCAGCCGGCAGTTGCTGTTTGAGTGTCAGTATAAGTGTCTCACCGAGCTAAGAGCCGGCAGCTGCTGTTTGAGTGTCAGTATGCGTGTCTCACCGAGTTAGCAGCCGGCAGCTGCTGTTTGAGTGTCAGTATGAGTGTCTGTCCGAGTTAGCAGCCGGCAGCTGCTGTTTGAGTATCTCACCGAGTTAGCAGCCGGCAGCTGCGGTTTGAGTGTCAGTATAAGTGTCTCACCGAGCTAGGAGCCGGCAGCTGCTGTTTGAAAGTCAGTATGAGTGTCTCACCGAGTGAGCAGCCGGCAGCTGCTGTTTGAGTGTCAGGATAAGTGTCTCACCGAGCGAGCAGCCGGCAGCTGCTATTTGAGTGTCTCACCGAGTAGACAGCCGGCAGCTGCTGTTTGAGTGTCAGTTTAAGTGTCTCACCGAGCTAGGAGCCGACAGCTGCTGTTTGAGTGTCAGTATAAGTGTCTCACCGAGTTAGCAGCCGGCAGCTGCTGTATGAGTGTCAGTATAAGTGTCTCACCGAGCGAGCCCGGCAGCTGCTGTTTGAGTGTCAGTATAAGTGTCTCACCGAGTTAGCCGCCGGCAGCTGCTGTTTTAGAGTCAGTATAAGTGTCTCACCGAGCTAGGAGCCAGCAACTGCTGTTTGAAAGTCAGTATGAGTGTCTCAACGAGTTAGCAGCCGGCAGCTGCTGTTTGAGTGTCAGTATAAGTGTCTCACCGAGCGAGCCCGGCAGCTGCTGTTAGAAAGTCAGTATGAGTGTCTCACCGAGTGAGCAGCCGGCAGCTGCTGTTTGAGTGTCAGGATAAGTGTCTCACCGAGCGAGCAGCCGGCAGCTGCTGTTTGAGTGTCAGTATAAGTGTCTCACCGAGCTAGGAGCCGACAGCTGCTGTTTGAGTGTCAGTATATGTGTCTCACCGAGTTAGCAGCCGGCAGCTGCTGTATGAGTGTCAGTATAAGTGTCTCACCAAGCGAGCCCGGCAGCTGCTGTTTGAGTGTCAGTATAAGTGTCTCACCGAGTGAGCCGCCGGCAGCTGCTGTTTTAGAGTCAGTATAAGTGTCTCACCAAGCTAGGAGCCAGCAACTGCTGTTTGAAAGTCAGTATGAGTGTCTCAACGAGTTAGCAGCCGGCAGCTGCTGTTTGAGTGTCAGTATAAGTGTCTCACCGAGTTAGCCGCCGGCAGCTGCTGTTTGAGTGTCAGTATAAGTGTCTCACCGAGCTAGGAGCCGGCAGCTGCTGTTTGAAAGTCAGTATAAGTGTCTCACCGAGCGAGCAGCCGGCAGCTGCTATTTGAGTGTCTCACCGAGTTAGCAGCCGGCAGCTGCTGTTTGAGTGTCAGTATAAGTGTCTCACCGAGCTAGGAGCCGGCAGCTGCTGTTTGAGTGTCAGTATAAGTGTCTCACCGAGTTAGCAGCCGGCAGTTGCTGTTTGAGTGTCAGTTTAAGTGTCTCACCGAGCTAAGAGCCGGCAGCTGCTGTTTGAGTGTCAGTATGCGTGTCTCACAAAGTTAGCAGCCAGCAGCTGCTGTTTGAGTGTCAGTATGAGTGTCTCACCGAGTTAGCAGCCAGCAGCTGCTGTTTGAGTATCTCACCGAGTTAGCAGCCGGCAGCTGCGGTTTGAGTGTCAGTATATGTGTCTCACCGAGCTAAGAGCCGGCAGCTGCTGTTTGAGTGTCAGTATGGGTGTCTCACCGAGTTAGCAGCCGGCAGCTGCTGTTTGAGTATCTCACCGAGTTAGCAGCCGGCAGCTGCTGTTTGAGTGTCAGTATAAGTGTCTCACCGAGCTAGGAGCCGGCAGCTGTTGTTTGAGTGTCAGTATGAGTGTCTCACCGAGTTAGCAGCCGGCAGCTACTGTTTGAGTATCTCACCGAGTTAGCAGCCGGCAGCTGCTGTTTGATTGTCAGTATAAGTGTCTCACCGAGCTAGGAGCCGGCAGCTGTTGTTTGAGTGTCAGTATAAGTGTCTTACCGAGTTAGCAGCCGGCAGCTGCTATTTGAGTGTCAGTATAAGTGTCTCACCGAGCTAAGAGCCGGCAGCTGCTGTTTGAGTGTCAGTATGCGTGTCTCACCGAGTTAGCAGCCGGCAGCTGCTGTTTGAGTGTCAGTATGAGTGTCTCACCGAGTTAGCAGCCGGCAGCTGCTGCTTGAGTGTCAGTATAAGTCTCACCGAGCGAGCAGCCGGCAGCTGCCATTTGAGTGTCAGTATGCGTGTCTCACCGAGTTAGCAGCCGGCAGCTGCTGTTTGAGTGTCAGTATGAGTGTCTCACCGAGTTAGCAGCCGGCAGCTGCTGTTTGAGTATCTCACCGAGTTAGCAGCCGGCAGCTGCTGTTTGATTGTCAGTATAAGTGTCTCACCGAGCTAGGAGCCGGTAACTGCTGTTTGAGTGTCAGTATAAGTGTCTCACCGAGTTAGCAGCCGGCAGCTGCTGTTTGAGTGTCAGTATGAGTGTCTCACCGAGTTAGCAGCCGGCAGGTGCTGCTTGAGTGTCAGTATAAGTGTCTCACCGAGCGAGCAGCCGGCAGCTGCAATTTGAGTGTCAGTATAAGTGTCTCACCGAGTTAGCAGCCGGCAGCTGCTGTTTGAGTGTCAGTATAAGTGTCTCACCGAGCGAGCAGCCGGCAGCTGTTGTTTGAGTGTCAGTATAAGTGTCTCTGTTTGAGTGTCAGTATAAGTGTCTCACCGAGCTAAGAGCCGGCAGCTGCTGTTTGAGTGTCAGTATGCGTGTCTCACCGAGTTAGCAGCCGGCAGCTACTGTTTGAGTGTCAGTATGAGTGTCTCACCGAGTTAGCAGCCGACAGCTGCTGCTTGAGTGTCAGTATAAGTGTCTCACCGAGCGAGCAGCCGGCAGCTGCTATTTGAGTGTCAGTATGCGTGTCTCACCGAGTTAGCAGCCGGCAGCTGCTGTTTGAGTGTCAGTATGAGTGTCTCACCGAGTTAGCAGCCGGCAGCTGCTGTTTGAGTATCTCACCGAGTTAGCAGCCGGCAGCTGCTGTTTGATTGTCAGTATAAGTGTCTCACCGAGCTAGGAGCCGGCAATTGCTGTTTGAGTGTCAGTATAAGTGTCTCACCGAGTTAGCAGCCGGCAGCTGCTGTTTGAGTGTCAGTATAAGTGCCTCACCGAGCTAAGAGCCGGCAGCTGCTGTTTGAGTGTCAGTATAAGTGTCTCACCGAGCTAAGAGCCGGCAGCTGCTGTTTGAGTGTCAATATGCGTGTCTCACCGAGTTAGCAGCCGGCAGCTGCTGTTTGAGTGTCAGTATGCGTGTCTCACCGAGTTAGCAGCCGGCAGCTGCTGTTTGAGTGTCAGTATGAGTGTCTCACCGAGTTAGCAGCCGGCAGCTGCTGCTTGAGTGTCAGTATAAGTGTCTCACCGAGCGAGCAGCCGGCAGCTGCTATTTGAGTGTCAGTATGCGTGTCTCACCGAGTTAGCAGCCGGCAGCTGCTGTTTGATTGTCAGTATAAGTGTCTCACCGAGCTAGGAGCCGGCAACTGCTGTTTGAGTGTCAGTATAAGTGTCTCACTGAGTTAGCAGCCGGCAGCTGCTGTTTGAGTGTCAGTATAAGTGTCTCACCGAGCTAAGAGCCGGCAGCTGCTGTTTGAGTGTCAGTATGCGTGTCTCACCGAGTTAGCAGCCGGCAGCTGCTGTTTGAGTGTCAGTATGAGTGTCTCACCGAGTTAGCAGCCGGCAGCTGCTGCTTGAGTGTCAGTATAAGTGTCTCACCGAGCGAGCAGCCGGCAGCTGCAATTTGAGTGTCAGTATGCGTGTCTCACCGAGTTAGCAGCCGGCAGCTGCTGTTTGAGTGTCAGTATGAGTGTCTCACCGAGTTAGCAGCCGGCAGCTGCTGCTTGAGTGTCAGTATAAGTGTCTCACCGAGCGAGCAGCCGGCAGCTGCAATTTGAGTGTCAGTATAAGTGTCTCACCGAGTTAGCAGCCGGCAGCTGCTGTTTGAGTGTCAGTATAAGTGTCTCACCGAGCGAGCAGCCGGCAGCTGTTGTTTGAGTGTCAGTATAAGTGTCTCACCGAGTTAGCAGCCGGCAGCTGCTGTTTGAGTGTCAGTATAAGTGTGTCACCGAGCTAGGAGCCGGCAGCTGCTGATTGAGTGTCAGTATAAGTGTCTCACATCGAGTTAGCAGCCGCAGCTGCTGTTTGAGTGTCAGTATAAGTGTCTCACCGAGTTAGCAGCCGGCAGCTACTGTTTGAGTGTCAGTATAAGTGTCTCACCGAGCGAGCAGCCGGCAGCTGTTGTTTGAGTGTCAGTATAAGTGTCTCACCGAGTTAGCAGCCGGCAGCTGCTGTTTGAGTGTCAGTATAAGTGTGTCACCGAGCTAGGAGCCGGCAGCTGCTGATTGAGTGTCAGTATAAGTGTGTCACCGAGTTAGCAGCCGGCAGCTGCTGTTTGAGTGTCAGTATGCGTGTCTCACCGAGTTAGCAGCCGGCAGCTGCTGTTTGAGTGTCAGTATGAGTGTCTCACCGAGTTAGCAGCCGGCAGCTGCTGCTTGAGTGTCAGTATAAGTGTCTCACCGAGCGAGCAGCCGGCAGCTGCTATTTGAGTGTCAGTATGCGTGTCTCACCGAGTTAGCAGCCGGCAGCTGCTGTTTGATTGTCAGTATAAGTGTCTCACCGAGCTAGGAGCCGGCAACTGCTGTTTGAGTGTCAGTATAAGTGTCTCACTGAGTTAGCAGCCGGCAGCTGCTGTTTGAGTGTCAGTATAAGTGTCTCACCGAGCTAAGAGCCGGCAGCTGCTGTTTGAGTGTCAGTATGCGTGTCTCACCGAGTTAGCAGCCGGCAGCTGCAGTTTGAGTGTCAGTATGAGTGTCTCACCGAGTTAGCAGCCGGCAGCTGCTGCTTGAGTGTCAGTATAAGTGTCTCACCGAGCGAGCAGCCGGCAGCTGCAATTTGAGTGTCAGTATGCGTGTCTCACCGAGTTAGCAGCCGGCAGCTGCTGTTTGAGTGTCAGTATGAGTGTCTCACCGAGTTAGCAGCCGGCAGCTGCTGCTTGAGTGTCAGTATAAGTGTCTCACCGAGCGAGCAGCCGGCAGCTGCAATTTGAGTGTCAGTATAAGTGTCTCACCGAGTTAGCAGCCGGCAGCTGCTGTTTGAGTGTCAGTATAAGTGTCTCACCGAGCGAGCAGCCGGCAGCTGTTGTTTGAGTGTCAGTATAAGTGTCTCACCGAGTTAGCAGCCGGCAGCTGCTGTTTGAGTGTCAGTATAAGTGTGTCACCGAGCTAGGAGCCGGCAGCTGCTGATTGAGTGTCAGTATAAGTGTCTCACATCGAGTTAGCAGCCGCAGCTGCTGTTTGAGTGTCAGTATAAGTGTCTCACCGAGTTAGCAGCCGGCAGCTACTGTTTGAGTGTCAGTATAAGTGTCTCACCGAGCGAGCAGCCGGCAGCTGTTGTTTGAGTGTCAGTATAAGTGTCTCACCGAGCTAAGAGCCGGCAGCTGCTGTTTGAGTGTCAGTATGCGTGTCTCACCGAGTTAGCAGCCGGCAGCTGCAGTTTGAGTGTCAGTATGAGTGTCTCACCGAGTTAGCAGCCGGCAGCTGCTGCTTGAGTGTCAGTATAAGTGTCTCACCGAGCGAGCAGCCGGCAGCTGCAATTTGAGTGTCAGTATGCGTGTCTCACCGAGTTAGCAGCCGGCAGCTGCTGTTTGAGTGTCAGTATGAGTGTCTCACCGAGTTAGCAGCCGGCAGCTGCTGCTTGAGTGTCAGTATAAGTGTCTCACCGAGCGAGCAGCCGGCAGCTGCAATTTGAGTGTCAGTATAAGTGTCTCACCGAGTTAGCAGCCGGCAGCTGCTGTTTGAGTGTCAGTATAAGTGTCTCACCGAGCGAGCAGCCGGCAGCTGTTGTTTGAGTGTCAGTATAAGTGTCTCACCGAGTTAGCAGCCGGCAACTGCTGTTTGAGTGTCAGTATAAGTGTGTCACCGAGCTAGGAGCCGGCAGCTGCTGATTGAGTGTCAGTATAAGTGTCTCACATCGAGTTAGCAGCCGCAGCTGCTGTTTGAGTGTCAGTATAAGTGTCTCACCGAGTTAGCAGCCGGCAGCTACTGTTTGAGTGTCAGTATAAGTGTCTCACCGAGCGAGCAGCCGGCAGCTGTTGTTTGAGTGTCAGTATAAGTGTCTCACCGAGTTAGCAGCCGGCAGCTGCTGTTTGAGTGTCAGTATAAGTGTGTCACCGAGCTAGGAGCCGGCAGCTGCTGATTGAGTGTCAGTATAAGTGTGTCACCGAGTTAGCAGCCGGCAGCTACTCTTTGAGTGTCAGTATAAGTATCTCACCGAGTTAGCAGCCGGCAGCTACTATTTGAGAGTCAGTATAAGTATCTCACCGAGTTAGCAGCCAGCAGCTGCTGTTTGAGCGTGAAGGTCTGCTGCGTGTAGTGCGCGGCCGCGTCGGGGTCGTCCGTGATCAGCACGTTATCGAACAACATGTTCGGGGAGATCGACCACAGCTCGAAACCCACTGCGTACTGCAACAACACAACGCATTCATTAATAAAGAGTTTATTTTTCTCTCTCTTCAAAAGTTGGTGACGGCAAACCGGACGGCAAACAACCTGGAAGGTCATCTGGAAGGGCCTGTCGTCCTTGAAGTAGTGCGGGTTGGGTATGCGGCGCGGGCTCCACTCGAGTAGCCTAGGCTAGTTGCGTATACTCACGATGGGAGTCATCTGGAAGGGCCTGTCGTCCTTGAAGTAGTGCGGGTTGGGTATGCGGCGCGGGCTCCACTCGAGTAGCCTAGGCTAGTTGCGTATACTCACGATGGGAGTCATCTGGAAGGGCCTGTCGTCCTTGAAGTAGTGCGGGTTGGGTATGCGGCGCGGGCTCCACTCGAGTAGCCTAGGCTAGTTGCGTATACTCACGATGGGAGTCATCTGGAAGGGCCTGTCGTCCTTGAAGTAGTGCGGGTTGGGTATGCGGCGCGGGCTCCACTCGAGTAGCCTAGGCTAGTTGCGTATACTCACGATGGGAGTCATCTGGAAGGGCCTGTCGTCCTTGAAGTAGTGCGGGTTGGGTATGCGGCGCGGGCTCCACTCGAGTAGCCTAGGCTAGTTGCGTATACTCACGATGGGAGTCATCTGGAAGGGCCTGTCGTCCTTGAAGTAGTGCGGGTTGGGTATGCGGCGCGGGCTCCACTCGAGTAGCCTAGGCTAGTTGCGTATACTCACGATGGGAGTCATCTGGAAGGGCCTGTCGTCCTTGAAGTAGTGCGGGTTGGGTATGCGGCGCGGGCTCCACTCGAGTAGCCTAGGCTAGTTGCGTATACTCACGATGGGAGTCATCTGGAAGGGCCTGTCGTCCTTGAAGTAGTGCGGGTTGGGTATGCGGCGCGGGCTCCACTCGAGTAGCCTAGGCTAGTTGCGTATACTCACGATGGGAGTCATCTGGAAGGGCCTGTCGTCCTTGAAGTAGTGCGGGTTGGGTATGCGGCGCGGGCTCCACTCGAGTAGCCTAGGCTAGTTGCGTATACTCACGATGGGAGTCATCTGGAAGGGCCTGTCGTCCTTGAAGTAGTGCGGGTTGGGTATGCGGCGCGGGCTCCACTCGAGTAGCCTAGGCTAGTTGCGTATACTCACGATGGGAGTCATCTGGAAGGGCCTGTCGTCCTTGAAGTAGTGCGGGTTGGGTATGCGGCGCGGGCTCCACTCGAGTAGCCTAGGCTAGTTGCGTATACTCACGATGGGAGTCATCTGGAAGGGCCTGTCGTCCTTGAAGTAGTGCGGGTTGGGTATGCGGCGCGGGCTCCACTCGAGTAGCCTAGGCTAGTTGCGTATACTCACGATGGGAGTCATCTGGAAGGGCCTGTCGTCCTTGAAGTAGTGCGGGTTGGGTATGCGGCGCGGGCTCCACTTCCCGCGGTAGTTCGGGTTGGCCACCAGCTTCGGGCGCCACGGACCCTGGAAACAATCACCACTTACACTTATTGATCTTATAGCTTTTCGCCTATTACTTCGTTTCCGTGGGATTTTTTTCTTAATTTTTGCAATGTTTCCAATTCCAATGTAGCGCGTTTGTGCGATACAAATCCTGGACAAACGGGTGTGCAAGAGGTTTAAACCTTCGCGCGAAGTTGAATAGGGACGGAGATAAATACAACAAATCAAAAACCATGAAAATCGGTCTCGAGTTATAAGTGTTCGAACAAACCCGACTTTGTTATACATATATTAAAATAAAAATATTACATTACTAACCTAGGGTAACACACCTAGAATGAGTTGCTATAGTGGCAATTTATCACAAGCATTTTTGCGTTTCGGAACGCACTTTAGGTTGTTCTTAATTCATTTGTCATAAAGTGGTTTTTAAGTTAATTTTCTATCTAATTACATTACACCACGTGGTTTTAACCAAAGGGTTTTTTATAACTTTAAACTAGCGTTTGAATTAATAGAATAGAAAATACTTTACTTCGGTACAGCACAGACATCACTTAAGAATATGTTATAAACGTCCTAAAAGTGGTGGCAACTGAAAGGAGTCGTCCATACGTTACGTCATAAAAATTTCGACTTTTTGGGCTCTTCCCTTTGTCACGCTTTTTCTCTATCTCTTTAAAGTGTAGTGTCACATTATACATCCCTTCCGTATGAGTGTGACACAATATAATTATGGACCCGAATAAGTATCGAGTGTCTTGGTAGTGACCTTTTTAACGTGACGGACCTTTTTAACGGAAAAGTTTTCATAACAAATTTAGAATAAATGCCAACAAAAACGAATTCCAAACAAGTGAAATCAAATACGAAAAACTCAAACGATCTTGTAGAAATATAAAGGTGGCACAGGAAAGCACGCGCCAAATAACCAAAAAAACTGATGCAGGAATACTGCACCTTGTAGTCCGGGTTCTTGACGGCGGGGGGCTGCCAGGGCCCGCAGCCGGGCGCGGCGGCGCACGCCGGGTTGTCCACGCGCGGCGGCTCCCACGCGCCGTCCATCTCGTCGTCCCAGTCGGCCGGCTTCACGGCGGTCAGGTCTGCGACACACACGCGTTATACACGACACGTACGGCACTACACGGCCGAGGATAGTCTGGCCGACGACGGCCGTTCACGAGATAATAAGTCCTCTGATGTTTAAAATAAGTCCTCTGAAGACACTGAGTATACACTGAATAAAATGAGTTAATACTATTTTATTTTTTACTCATTTGATTTGATTTTTCCTTTTTGTTAGGTACATAGAAGTGTGGATTTATATGTAGAAAACAATTTTTAGAGGACAATTTTTTTAATCTGCCGCCGTTTCTCGTGGACAGCTTTCGATGGCCAAACTCTAGCACGACAATTGTATTGCGGTTGTTATTTATGGCGTGACGCTGATCTTCTTTTAAGACACGAAATAATGTAGTTCAACCATTTATAAGTACGTTTCTCCACCGGGACCAGTTGTCAAATAATGATGTGTTCTGTACTAAATTTTAAAGCATAAATTCAGCAATTCTGATATTCAGTCTTAGAATTACAGCATCAAAACGTTCGATGCTCCGACCTGAAAACAGTGGGAAGCTGGAGAAAATCTTGTCACCGGCGCCATCTGTACCTCAAAAACTGCTAGCAGTACGAAAAAGATGTATAGTCCAATTTTTCGAGCAAAATTTCAGCAATCAATACCTCAAAAATTGATTTTATAAGTTTGACCGAACAAGAGATATTTGCCGCTAAGTACTGGTAAGCTGGAGAAACGTAAACCTAAATAACACATCATTATTTGACAACTGGTCCCGGTGGAGAAACGCACATCCATTTATGCGACTTATGCATTATGCGACCATTTTTGTATTGTTTTTTATGGATGCGACTACACACCAGTAGTAGTCGGTAATCACATCTAGGGCCGCACGCGAAATTTATTTTGTTTATACGTGTGTTGTGTTGTGTGTATTTTTTGCTACTAACATTAGGTATAAGTTTTTTATGATTTACTAACAACTATGGATGTATAATCCGAAATAAATGATTATTTAATTTATAAAGGTTATTTAGATCCATTAATCAAATAATTTGACAAACGTTTTTTTTAAAGAATTGCTTTGCTGCTTGTTTACGGCCATAAGAACAATGGGGGTTGTTATGCTAGTAAATGAATGTATAATGTAGTACTTATCTAAGGAAGACTGCACCTTTGCGATTAGACACAAAGTTAAGAATGCTAATGTAATTCACTAGTTTAATTTATTTTAACTAACATTCTAAATGTTGTATGAAATAAAACTATTTTGACGTGCGGGTCGGCACGTGTCGTCCCAGTCCGCTAGTATATGAATGTATAATGTTGCAGTAGTACCGGGCAGTGTGAGCGGCTCGTCGTCGAGCCAGCCGTCTGGTTTGGTAACGTGCGGGTCGGCACGTGTCGTCCCAGTCCGCTAGTATATGAATGTATAATGTTGCAGTAGTACCGGGCAGTGTGAGCGGCTCGTCGTCGAGCCAGCCGTCTGGTTTGGTAACGTGCGGGTCGGCACGTGTCGTCCCAGTCCGCTAGTATATGAATGTATAATGTTGCAGTAGTACCGGGCAGTGTGAGCGGCTCGTCGTCGAGCCAGCCGTCTGGTTTGGTAACGTGCGGGTCGGCACGTGTCGTCCCAGTCCGCTAGTATATGAATGTATAATGTTGCAGTAGTACCGGGCAGTGTGAGCGGCTCGTCGTCGAGCCAGCCGTCTGGTTTGGTAACGTGCGGGTCGGCACGTGTCGTCCCAGTCCGCTAGTATATGAATGTATAATGTTGCAGTAGTACCGGGCAGTGTGAGCGGCTCGTCGTCGAGCCAGCCGTCTGGTTTGGTAACGTGCGGGTCGGCACGTGTCGTCCCATTCCGCTAGTATATGAATGTATAATGTTGCAGTAGTACCGGGCAGTGTGAGCGGCTCGTCGTCGAGCCAGCCGTCTGGTTTGGTAACGTGCGGGTCGGCACGTGTCGTCCCAGTCCGCTAGTATATGAATGTATAATGTTGCAGTAGTACCGGGCAGTGTGAGCGGCTCGTCGTCGAGCCAGCCGTCTGGTTTGGTAACGTGCGGGTCGGCACGTGTCGTCCCAGTCCGCTAGTATATGAATGTATAATGTTGCAGTAGTACCGGGCAGTGTGAGCGGCTCGTCGTCGAGCCAGCCGTCTGGTTTGGTAACGTGCGGGTCGGCACGTGTCGTCCCAGTCCGCTAGTATATGAATGTATAATGTTGCAGTAGTACCGGGCAGTGTGAGCGGCTCGTCGTCGAGCCAGCCGTCTGGTTTGGTAACGTGCGGGTCGGCACGTGTCGTCCCAGTCCGCTAGTATATGAATGTATAATGTTGCAGTAGTACCGGGCAGTGTGAGCGGCTCGTCGTCGAGCCAGCCGTCTGGTTTGGTAACGTGCGGGTCGGCACGTGTCGTCCCAGTCCGCTAGTATATGAATGTATAATGTTGCAGTAGTACTGGGCAGTGTGAGCGGCTCGTCGTCGAGCCAGCCGTCTGGTTTGGTAACGTGCGGGTCGGCACGTGTCGTCCCAGTCCGCTAGTATATGAATGTATAATGTTGCAGTAGTACCGGGCAGTGTGAGCGGCTCGTCGTCGAGCCAGCCGTCTGGTTTGGTAACGTGCGGGTCGGCACGTGTCGTCCCAGTCCGCTAGTATATGAATGTATAATGTTGCAGTAGTACCGGGCAGTGTGAGCGGCTCGTCGTCGAGCCAGCCGTCTGGTTTGGTAACGTGCGGGTCGGCACGTGTCGTCCCAGTCCGCTAGTATATGAATGTATAATGTTGCAGTAGTACCGGGCAGTGTGAGCGGCTCGTCGTCGAGCCAGCCGTCTGGTTTGGTAACGTGCGGGTCGGCACGTGTCGTCCCAGTCCGCTAGTATATGAATGTATAATGTTGCAGTAGTACCGGGCAGTGTGAGCGGCTCGTCGTCGAGCCAGCCGTCTGGTTTGGCGGCGTGCGGGTCGGGTATGGTGGGCGGCGCGCTGTCGTCCCAGTCCGCCGGCTTCTGCGCATCCGGCTCCGGGATCTAAACAACGACAACAAGTTAAATCTATGTAGGGAGTAATACCCTATCTACGACTGGCGCCTAACTCCAGCAGGCTCAATTAATTGTTGATTTTTCGACTCGCACTTGCCCGTTTTATCAAAGCTTTTGCGTAGTTTTAAACGCTAACAATGTAATGGGAACGAATCTCCAGTTTATCTTTTGGAACAACGAATGCGGTCATTTTTGCTAAACAGATACCAATTAACTTTTTGAAAATATAATCGCAACATTTTCAAAAAAGGTAAATCCGCCATCTTGGATTTCAAAATGGATATAATTTAGAAATCAGTACTCCCAAATATCTATTATTTTATTTTAACAAATTGGGAAACATACAGCATTAAGTAAATCCACCGGACATAAAACAGCTTAATTAACACAGAAGCCAACAAAGTTTCCACTAAAATGTATTACACTACACCATTATGTTAATTACTCCTTAAAAATGATAAGCCTACTTTTTATCCCAACATAATTGTTTCTGCATGGTGGCTGGAGATAGGGTAAGCGTTGGCTGGGAATGGGGCACAGAAACCTGGAGATGGGGCGTCTGTAGCTTCTTGTCTTTTTGGTAATTTCACCGTAACAATGAGTTCTAAGTATTTTTTTTATTGAATATGAATATCAAGACTTTTATGATATCTCATTTAAACGAACCATTATTTTATAATTTTTCTAGAATTTTTAGCCTAATGTTTGGAAAGATCAAACGGAGATTGGGTATTTTCCCCTAATATTCGAATACCCGTTTTATTCTTAAATTATGTGTTTAAATCGCGATAGTTTTAAGTGTTACGTAATGTGTAATGTGGTACATGACTGACCATTTCCCGCTCGTCCCAGTCGGCCGGCTTGGTGTCGAGGGGGTCGTCGATGGTGTCGGGGGGGTTGACGGGGGGGGTGAAGTCCTCCAGCAGGCTGCCAGAGTTGACCTCCTTTCCATCCACCGACACGCTGAAGGTGTTGTCAGGCCGTATCACCAGTGTGTAAAGGTGTGGAGACTTGTCTTTCAGGTAGTCGTCGATACGCTCTCTGCAGATTAATACACTCTAATTTATTAGAGACTCGCGACAAATAGCGAGGTCATATAACTAGCGTATAGAGTAGACATTGCGAACAAAATATTAATATGATTGACTACTCTCGGAGTTTCTTGCCTATTTTTCTCCTGAGGAAGATTGCACCTTAGGGAATGGGCGCAAATTCAAAAGTGCTAATGTAATTTACTATATTGACATGTTTAAGTAACATTTTGTATGTTCAATGAAATAAACACATTTGAATATGTCTCATTTCTCATAGATTATCGCCCGCCGCCGCCCGCAGACTAAGGACTTCTGGTCCATGGACCACAACGCGTGCTACAAATCAGCGATTCGCGGCGGCCGCTCTAGTACGAAGTACTTTATATCTCAATGACAAATATTCACTTCAGCAGGTTCTTATAAAGTAGTGGTTGAACTTGTGGACTGGGTAGCTGTTTCCTTAGAGGTGTACAGCTACCCAGACAAAGTGCTGTGAATTAATAAGGCCTTTATTTAGATTGCAGGCTCCCCGGGGCCAATCACATCAAAATATTATGAATAGAAGCAAACTTACAATTAAAACAATTGGCTTATTGGGAGAATATCGCATTTAACCCTAAACAATAAATTACTGGTCTACGAAAGTATCATATAGCCTATTTGAACATATGGAATCCAGCTATAGGAGTTGCTGCAAGCAACTCTAACCTGGAAACACTACAGCGGTGTCGTAATAATGTCGCAAGAAAGGCTGAAATCCATGAACACCTTGATTTTCCTACAGGAAAAAAGGAAGTAATAGGAGTTAAAAATAAAACAGATATTTGATTTGACTTAAAAGATGGCAGACGAGCGAGAAACGTTATATTTTAAATATAGAGATGATGTTCAGAGGAATGTTCCACTTAAAATTCTTTAGATACGCACACCATTGGATTACAGCTTCGGCAGCTGATTGCAGATTAAAACTTAAAAAAAGTACTTATGGAGCTAGACAATCTAAAGTAAAATTGAAACTTGGTTGAAGCCAAAGTGAGAAATAAAGTAAAACTCAAACTTCAAAATTCGCTTCCAGACGGAGCGGTCGGAGGCCGCATGAAAAAGGCTAGCACCACAGACATACACGACTAGATTACACTTTTCTCATCTTCTCTATAAAAACCAAGTAAGTATGCCATTATTTTTCTACCTACTGTGACGTCATACGTGCGATTAAGGCCCGTGTTCACCAAAAATATAACCAATGGTTAAACCACGGTTAGAAGCTAATCAGACAAAATGTCAAAAAAAAATATGAAAATGACATTGTCAAATCACTGGTTAGCTGCTAATTGTTGGTTAAATATTTGGTGAACACTGGCCTTAATCTTTTTCTTATCTGGTAATTATAGTCAAGTGTGTGACGAACTTGGCTAACCCTGGTGTCAGAGTTTTCAAACCGCCAAATGATCTCCGACTCGGTTTTAACGACTGGTAGTTAATTAATAACAGTCGGGACCGACAGCTTAACGTGTTTTCCGAAGCACGGAAACGCTCGTGATAAATTGCCACTTTGGTTATCCATCAGGTTCCTGGCCTCTGTGTTCGTTGCTTAACCTCACTGATCGGTCGAGATCAGCGAGCGCCACTGGGCTACGAGCGCTGAGTGATGGAACGGTGCTAAAGGAAGCAAGTTTTGCTCCCTTTTAGATACGCGAAGTACATACACCTGCGTCGTCGGGTCGTGTGTACGTCTGTGGCCGGCACCGTCGTGCCGGTGGCGTAATGCTACAGTACTGACTTGGGTTTATTGCAGTGCTTCTCCTCTACGGATCCATTGACGGGGTTCCGGTGGCGGAAGATGAAGTGCAGCTTGTGGTCGGAGCCGCACTTGTCGGGCCCGAACATGACGGAGTAGGGCGTGCGGTCGTTGAAGGCCCGCAGCGCGCCGCGGTCGGCCGGCCGGCCCGCCTCCAGCGACAGCAGCTTCAGGTACGCGCCGCCGCAGCTCTGACCCTCCTGGAACGTCACAGTACAGTACCATGTTACAGATACTATTGTTTCGACATACGAGGAGAAAAAAGCACAAAGGCTCCTTTGAGATCATAATTCTTACAATACTTGCAATACCCGTGGCACGCGCTCGTTGAGTTTTATAGTAGACGATGACACAACGACGGCTTCTTAACGAAGTATTTAGTGATTCACCGAGTTTAACCCACCCAAACAGAAAGGGAAAATCAATATTCTAGTCGCTTACTCTCCAAAGAAAGGATTTAGAATAGAACGAAAAAGGAACAGGCACACAAAACATACATACATGCACCCAAAAATATCTAATGTATGTGTGTAATACCTAATCAAAAATGTTGGGAAGTACCTAACTAAAAATCCAAAACTAAATCAATGACTGATTTTTCTGTGCTAGTGACATTCAAGACAAAAGAGCATTACTCAGCTGAAGCCAAGAACCTAGGTTGACCTAGGTTAAAAACTTCTTAATAACAGCTCACAGTTAGAATATCAGTGTAACAAATTGTAGGTGGCTACAGTAACCGGCCGCACTAATTGGCTTATCACAACTCAGAGCGCGAACAGACGTAGACTTAACGTGACTAGTCTTAACTAACTTCGCTCGAGTTTGCATCATCTTATTGGATTATTGGTTATTATTACATGACCAGGTTTCACGTTTGAATGAATTAAAATGGGCTTCTTTTTTGTGCGGGTTTTATAGACGAATGATGATATAACATTCGACATATTTTGTTTGGCACAAGGAATTAGGCTGATAAAACCAAGATGTAGGAAGCAGATAATGAGATTACGGTGGAAATGGGAGGACCACTTAGGAACTATCCATATACATTAGGTCTCAGAAAATCTCGGCTTTTTGAACCTCCCTCCTCTTTTTCACACTTTTTCCTATCTCTCTAAATTGTAATGTCACATTATACATTACTCCTCCCTCCTCCAACGATCAGTAATAAATGGACAGCACCTTGTCCAGGAGGGATGATGGATGATTGACGAAAGCAATCATAGAATGGTGGCAAAGGGGAGCGACGACAAGGCAAGTTGGCAGACTACCAGCTGGCTGGTCAGAATATATCGTCAAATCGACGGGATCTCAATGGACTAGGTTGGCACTGGACTGTGATGTGTGGTGCTGTAGAGAAGAGCTCTTTACCCAGCATTGAGTTTATGCGGGCTGAAGATGATGAAAACGCTAGGCGTAAAAAGGGGGATGTTATTAAAAACCTCGCGCAATTCTTGCACACCCATGTGTGTAGGATTTGTATCGCACGCGCCGCAAACAAGCTCGCGACGGGTTAACAGCTGGAAATTAAATAAATACCTGTAGAGTGACTTCGTACTGCACGATGAGCGGCTTGTCTTTGAACTCGAAGACGCGGTCGAGCGGCGCGGCCACGGCGGCGTGCGTCGCCTCCGACGTCAGCACCAGACCCAGATCATTCTTCAGCAGCCGCTTCTCCGGCTCCTTGATCTACGAACATACCACACTTGTATCAGGATACAATTTGGGAATCAAGATCTATGAGGTTGACCAGAGGTCTATCCAGTTTTATCTTATAGGGTGGGAGATGGATCCTTTAATCTGAGCAGTACACCATACGGCATATGCTTATTTAACTTACTGTTAGTCAAATAAAAGGTTACTTATTAATTCATTCATTACTATTCATTATTTATTCATAACTAGGTCCTGACCAATTGCATGGACCAATAAACAAATGGTCCCTGCCGAATGTGAGAATTATTTTGCTTTCTTACATAGGTACATAGATCGTCAAACAATCAATTTTATCGTCCAAATTTTATTTTATAAAATTGTTATGTGATATTATTATTATTTTTTTATTTTTTTGTTAAATTTTTAATTTTATTTGATTTTTTAATTTTATTTTATTTGGACGATAAAATAGATTGTTTTTGAAAATAAAATCTCCCACCATTAGACATGTCATTTTTGAAAATATAATACAAAAAATTGTAATGAACCACTTTTAAAGCAAGAAAAAACTGCACTGAGAATTTTTACTTGAGAAGTCTTCTCACTAAGATCTCTGTTGTATGAAACTTCCCTGGATACTTGTAATGAATGAATAAATCAGTGGCTGCAACAGTACGTACCTCCCATGTCCCCTTATACTTGGCGATGTCGTCATCAACCCCCTCTTTTTTGGCCTCCGACACCACCCATCTCTTTTTAAAGGTATTCTCGTTGTCAAAGTGCTCTGCGAAGTACACCTTTTTAGGGTTGACCGTTGGACTTTGATATGTTATTACTTCTTCGGTCTGTTTAAACAACATGCAATTTATGACATTAAAATCAATGTAAGTACCTAACTGAATTATGGGCTTAAGCTTGAAAAACCGGCCAAGAGCGTGTCGAGCCACGCGCATTGTAGGGTTCCGTAGCAGCATGGTTCAAATATATTCTTATTAATCCCAACAGTGTTTGGCACTTGGTCGACTATTACTCGCAAACTTGAAGGACCAACTTATGTGTGATAGTTTTCCTTTAAACTTCGTTGTATATTCTACCAACGTGAATTTTTTCACATTTGTAGAAACAACCGTTTAGCAGGTATAGGGGGGGGGGGACACTTGTGTTTGACAAAAATTTTCACTTTAAAAATTTATATTTCGCAAACGGAGTGCTGAATCGAAAAACGTTCTTAGTAAACCCCTTCTATCTTTTAAAATGCTATCCTATGACACCCCACTCAATGATATTGGTGAGAAAAAAAAAATTTTCGCCCTTTCACGACTATGGGAGACACCCGAAAAAAATTTTTTTTCAAGATTTTACTCTACAGTTCTGTCGGCGTGATTCATATGTATAATCATGCTTAGTTTCAGCTCTGTAGTACCAAGGGTTTCTTAGGAAACCTGCGGACAGACGGACATGGCGAAACTATAAGGGTTCGTAGATTACTACGGAACCATAAAAAAGGAAACTTTATTTACTAAAACGTATAGGTAAGGTTTATAAAATAAAACCTTGTCATAACTAAGCGCATAGACCGTTTCGCTTTTGTTATTCAAAACACATTTTGTCAGAAATGTAAATTAGTCAAAAAGATTTAATCAATTGGTGTAAAACTGAATGAATGAACCTATCGTGTGCTAAATGTGCACATGGTGTGCGAGATTACTATCGCAAACAGCATAAACAAACGCGCGAGAGGTGAATATCAGAATCACTAGGAAATATTAGTTATCAGCAACTTGTATATCTAGGTAAGTCTTTCAATAAACTTAGTGCTTGTCAAACTTAGCTCTTATTGCTACAAAAACTAAATTTGCTGAGTTATCTATTGGAAATTGTGCCTTTAACATCTCTTATCAGATTTTTACTACTTCTAAAGTAGGACACTATCTGATAGCTTTTTTATGATGAGCAAATAACACAAAAGTGATGCTAAATTTCATATTGATAGTTTAGAATAAGATTCTTTGAACTTTGTCAATAATAAGAAATAACCTTATGAGAAAAATAAAACTGTAACTCAACTAAGTATCTGGACTGACCTGCCCCCACGTCCCTAGCTTTAGTTTCATGTCTTGTTAATCTTGAGGTATGTTAACAAGTGGCATCAGTTTTGTGATTATAGTAGGTAATAATAGCCGAACAGAGCCAGAAAAATTCTACAAAGCCAGATATAACTGGAATCTACCAAGTTAAAATAAAATCTGGAAAGTAAGTCACTACATTGAATTATTTGTGAAGTAAATGCATCCTCTTTTTCGATACCACCTACTAAACCTACAGGTTAGAAAGAAACTACATTGTTTTTGTACATATAAGAAGTTTGACTTAAAGAAACAATTGGTACTGCAATTAAGTGTCTGATGAGTGAGTAACCTCGACAGTGGCATCGTCGGTGTCCTGCGCCTGTGGCTGGTCGTCTTGTGCCCGCGCACCCGCCGCACAAAACAGCAGCACCAGCAGCGCGCTCGCCGCAGCCGCGCGCATCACCATCATCTGAAACAACACCCCCTTTACTCCACTGTCCCTGCAGGCGCGTCACTAAACGTTCGTCGCAAATGCTCAACCATGGTTTCTACCGACCTAATTCAATTATAAGACTGAAAGTTCACCAGCGAAAGCCCCAAATGCGATCACCGGAAAACGGACATCCTCATTCCAAAGAAAGGGGACTCTGTCATAGCTATATGTAAAGAAAATTTATAAGTAATCGCTTGTAACTTACCGCACTTCTTTTACACACTACAACGACGTTAAAATAACATAAATCTAATGGTTGAATTTTAGCAAAACTCGAAATGAATCTCGTCCTCGATGAATTAGTTTTTTTTTTCTCTAAAAAATCCAGCCAATCAAAAGCAAACAGTTGTCGATTGGTTCATGATTGGTGATTGGTCCCATTTTATTGACTCAAGAAACTGCGTTCAAATTCAAACAATGTAAAAAAAAATGTTATTCCAAAATATTATATTAATTATGTTTCTTTTATTATCCGACTGTTTCGCTCGATTGCTCGATTGCAGAAACATTGACTAAAGTTAATGTTCCCTTAAATGTATTGCCATCCTTGTCATCCAAGTTTGCCGCCTTGTTGCACCTATGTCATTCGCAAGGAACTTATACCCAAACCACGAATGACCAAGGAACTTATACCATGTTGGGTATAAATTCCTTGGTCATTCGTGGTTTTTTGTTTGTGAGTACTGCTGCCAGCCAAGTAAAAAAAAATCACCTTATTCTTCTGTAATAGAAGAAATTACCTAAGAAAGATTTGGCTGTATGGCTCCGACCTTTATCTATCCCACAAAGGTTGAAAACGGTTGAAAAGGAACCTCCTAGTATCACATATTTATTTTTATTTTTTGGGGGGGGGGGGGGGTATAGGAGATTCTTTTTCACCCAGTATAGAGATACGACCTATCCTGATGTGTGAAAAGAAATTAATACACTTATAACGGATTTGACATATTATATTAATCGGATTTGAAATACACGGACTGACTATGATATAAAATATTATAAAAGATTTGGCATATTGCCTTCATTAAATAGAAAACTCAAGATTTGGCCTTCGTTTGCCTTCATTTATTGAAGATTTTGAGTTGAACAAAAAAAAAAGAAAGATTTGGCTTACCTAAGAAAGATTTGGCTGTATGGCTCCGACCTTTGCCTATCCGGATGGATGAAAAAAATTACTACTACTGAAAGTGACATTTGGTGACATTTCTATCAGCTGATCTTAGGGTTAGGATGTTTTTTTTTCAGTAATTTTGCAGTTTTTAATTAAAGTTATCTAAAAATATCGAAAATAATATAGTTTTCCGGCTTTCAATCGAATGCTTTTGTGGTGTGTGTTCTTAATTAACCAAAAAATTCATACACCATGTTGAGAAATAATTTGAAACTGTGTTTATTGTCTAGTAAAAGTGATGTAAGTATTCAATTTAATTGCGATTTACAATTTTGGTCAGAAGGGTCATGTTAGGTCGTCAGTGGTCATAACTTCGGTCTGAGGGTAATCTTTTCCACGTTGTATATTTCGTTTTCACAATGCTGGTCAAGAATCCCAATTTTAGCTTTATCACCAATAACTGTTTGGTTTGTTTGCTTGCTGTTTTTCATAAAATACATAGTTATTACGATACATTATCGTAATACAAGCTTCCGAGTCACTGCTTTCGTTTTTGGAATCTAAATACTGACAAGAAATAATTCATAATCAAAAGTGCACTATTAGATCCAGGTGCAGCGCTGCAAGCACTCGAGCAGGTTGGATGAGATCCGCGAGCGGCTGCAGTCGGGGCCGGGGCTGGCCGAGTTCGTGGCGGAGGAAGAGCCGCCACGGGACTGGACTGAGTATGAGGGGAAGCTGAAGCGAGAGCGAGGCGAGCGTGACCGGCTGCGGCTGCCACCCTGGCTCAAGACCACCATACCCACAGGTGAATCTCAATCACAATGTTTAAATATAGGTTTTTTTACCAAAACTTCAATTTACTATTATTAAGTTTTTATTATGTGGATCATTGTCACAACTCAGAACTAATAGATAGGAAATACACTAAGTCGATTTTATAATATTTTGAACACAAGAGAAAATACAATGCAAGGACAAACAATAATATAATAATAGAAAGGTTGCTAAGACAACAATTCATAGGCAAAGTTCTTTAGATATGTCATCTCTTTACATCCTCGGGACTTTTTTAAAGAATTATTTTTTTTTGCTAAAAATTCTTTAGCCCTATTCTTTCACTGAGGTTTTTCAGCCGAGGACCAAAGAGTGGCTTCGTAAGCATATCAGCAAGTTGTAGTTCGGATGGGATTTGCTTGACGATTAGTTCTTCACTATCCACACACTCACGTACGAACAGATGCTTCAGCTTGATGAGTTTAGTTCGTTTGTGATACTCATATTTGGGATTATGAGAAAGTTTTACAGCTGACTCGTTGTCCAAATATTATATTGGTTTGTCCAAACTAGTATCAAGACTTTTCAGTAGGCTGTTTAGCCACATAATTTCTTGAGCAGTCTCGCTTGCTGCTATGATTTCTGCCTCTGTAGACGAAAGGGACACTATTGTCTGTCGTTGACTTCTCCAGCTAATAGCAGCTCCAGATAACAGGCACACCGTTCCCGCGTGACCTTCCAGTTGATGAGTCTCCAGCAAAATCAGAGTCGGAATAACATAGCAGTCGTTTGGGCGACTCATTTCGAAATACTAGTCCCTTGTCCACAGTTCCTTTTAAGTAACGGAAAATTCGCTTCACTAGCATAACGTCGTTACTAGTGGGTCTTTCCAGGTTTCTGGAAGCTTTGCTCACAGCAAAAGCTATATTAGGTCTTGTACCTACTGCTAGATAAGTAAGTGCTCCGACTGCCTGTCTGTAAGGAAAAACTTGTATCTCCTTGTTTTCTTTTGATTCAGTAGTTTTGATTATAGGTGTTGGTGTTGGTTTACTATTCTACATACCGAACTTGTCAAGAAGTTTCTTGGTGTAAGCTTGTTGGCAAAGTTTTATATATCCTTCACTAGCTTTAATTTCCATGCCTAAGAAATACGAGGCAGCTTTTGTTGTTATCTTGTATCTCGTTTTAAGTTCCCCAATAAACTGATCTTCAGCAGCAATCGTATTAGATGCCACAAGTCCATCATCTACGTAGAGACCGATCAAAACTTTGGAGTTCCCTCTTACTCAAGTGTACAGGCACGGATCTGCTTCGCTTTGTTGAAATCCACTTTTTACCAAAAACTCAGCAATGCAGGAGTTCCAACAACGTGGGGCTTGTTTCAGACCGTAAAGGCTGCGATTAAGCTTACACACTCGTTCGCTTCCATCATCAAAGCCTTCAGGTTGCTTGACGTAGATTTCTTCCTTTACAGTTCCATTGAGGAAGGTTGTTGCTACTTCGAACTGGCGTAAGTTTAAGTTTTCTTTTGCGGCAATGGCGATAATTGCCCGTATCGTGCTGAGTCGAGCCTCAGGGCTAAACGTTTTGTCGTAATCAACGCCTTGTTGTTGAGAATACCCTTTGACAACTACTCTTGCTTTAAATTTGTCAACAGAGCCATCAGGATGTCTTTTTAATTTATACACCCATTTGCAGGGTAGTGCTCTTCTTCCTTTAGGTAATTCGACTAAGTCCCATGTCTTATTCTCATTGAGAGAGTTGATTTCACTCAGCATAGCTTTATGCCAGTTTTCTTTACAAGGTGATTCCAATGCTTGTTTGTAAGTCACTAGATCCTTAGATAAGTTTTCGATTTCAGCAACAGTAGCCAGTACGAATTCATCGTACCGTTGCGGCGGTTGTATTGCTGATCTGTTTCTTAGATTGTAACGATTCTGTTCAGGTCCAGGCTCAGTTTCATCATCATTTCCAGCTTCATTATCATGTTCAAAGGAGTCATAATACTCTTCTTCATTACATGCTTCTTGATAATTTTCATTGGGCTGAGTAGAATTTGGACCAACTGTGACGTTTTTAACAGTCTCGTTCTGCTGTATGTCATCATCAGTATCGGAGTCCTCAACACCAAAATGTATTTTATTCGTTTCTGCAACTGAATCGTCGTTTTTGTTTTCTTTTTTGTAAACAAAGTCATCAAAACGATCATTTGGACTTGCATAAAAGTTGACTTTTATAACTCTCACGTCTTTGGAGATAAGTACTTTGCGTTTGGATGGAACGTATACTCTAAAAGCCTTGCTGTTGTCCGCATATCCAACAAAAAGTCCTAGAATTGCCTTGGAGGCGAATTTGGGACCTCTGGGACCTTTCTTTAAAATGAAGGCTTTTGCTCCAAATGGATAAAGGTGATGGACACAAGGTTTTCTTGACACCCATTTCTCATAAGGTGTTTGATGATCAATGGCGCTATTAATGCTCCTATTACAGAGATAGTTAGCTGTACAGACGGCTTCCGCCCAAAGGTGCATTGGTACTTTAGCGTCTACAAGCATCGCTCTCGCTTTTTCTACTAGGGTTCTATTTTTTCTTTCTGCTAGACCGTTTTGTTGGGCAGTGTACGGTGCACTTAAGCGTCGAGCTATTCCACATCAAATTTTTTATTTATGTATTCTGTTCCGTTGTCAGTTTGCAAATGTTTAATTTTATTGCCCGTGAAATTCTCCATTTCTCGTTTGTATGATTTGAAGTGTTCTAGAACTTCTGATTTATTTTTCATAAAGTAGACTCTTCCGTATCTACTATAGTCATCGATGAACGTGACAAAGTACCGATTCTTGCCGGTAGATGATGTTATCGGACCACAGACATCACTGTGCACAATCTCCAATCGCTCTGTAGTTCTAGGAGATTTTCGTTTAGGACTTGGCACTTTTGTCATTTTTGCTTGAATACATGTTTCGCAGTCTGACAATGTCTCTGCTTTATTAAAATGTAATCCAACCAGAGCCTCGTTATTGAGAGCTATATGAAGATCTTTGTCGTTCATGTGCCCAAGTTTCCTGTGCCAGTCTTGTATAGAGTCTTGCTTGACATTCGTCGAAACAGGTGTTTCAAGTTTGGTTGGTGATAATGCTGCGTAGTTGCGTTCAATTTTAGGGGCCTTTACGTGATAGAGACCACTGTTCTTGGATTTTTGAGCAGTCAATAGTATTTCTCCCTTTTTGTTGCGTATAATAGCATTATCGTTCTTGAATGTTACTGAAGCTCCATGTTCTGTCATTTTTGGTACCGATAGAAGATTCACAGAGAGTGAGGGTACGTACAGACTGTTTTCAAGATGAAGTTTCTTGTGTTTATTTAAAATTGTAACCCTGCCTTCACCCTTGATCTCAGTAGCGTGATCTTCAGACGCAAAATTAAGTTTTCTAGAAGTTGGTTTCATATCTTTGAAGTGTTGTGACATAGGTGACATATGTGAAGTGCACCCGCTGTCCAGTGTCCAATCTTCTTGATTGTCTAAAGCTAGAAGACATTCTTCATGTGCATAGTGGGAAACATTAGTTTTGGGTTCCTTTTTTTTTTGTTTGTTTTCTTCCAACATGACTTGCATATTTTATGTGTCTTCTTCTGAAAAATGATACTTTCCGTCTTCCTGCAAATCTTGCAAGATACAAAGAGTGCGTTTTCTTCTGCGTTAGAGCATTGCAGATCAACCTCGACATTATTGTTGTTTCGATGACGAGCTTCGTTCTCCTCGATTATTTTGATTTTAAGTGCATCGGGTTTTGGTAGTACATCTCGTGACTCAATGGCAATACGAAAGTTTTCGTAGTCAGCCGAAAGACTATACAGCATCATGATAGTCAGTAAGTCCTCATTTATGTTTATGTCCATCTCTGCCAGCTTGTCTACCGTATCCATAAACTTGTTTAAGTGCGTGCGTACGTCCGATCCTTCGAGTTTTGTAAGTATAAGCTGTTTCAGAAGGGTGGCTTTGCGCGCAGGTCCTTTGCTCGCATATATTTGTTTGAGTTTATCCCATAGTGCATTTGCAGAAGTGCATTTTTAGATTTCTTTGAGTTGAGAGGAGCTTATAATCAGGATTAGTTCAGACTTGGCTAACTTGTCTCCTTCTATGTCCTCAGCACTAGCATCAGCAGGTAATGGATTCTCAACGTATTTCCATAGCTTATTTTTAGTTAAAATCGCTTTCGCTTTTATCGACCAAGTGTCGTAATTATCTCTATTAAGCTCTTCGATGTGGTAAGATGTCTTTGGCATGTTTGTAGAATGGCACGAGAAAAAATATTCAGTAGTACACACTCGTATGTCGTGACTCACATTCGCTCTGCTACCACATTAAGTTTTTATTATGTGGATCATTGTCACAACTAATAGATAGGAAATACACTAAGTCGATTTTATAATATTTTGAACACAAGAGAAAATACAATGCAAGGACAAACAATAATAGAAAGGTTGCTATGACAACAAAGTTCTTTAGATATGTGATCTCTTTACAACTATTTACCCATAGTTAGTAGAGTCCATGGTTAGTAGCTAATATGACAGAATGACAAAAAATTGTTGCAAATAAAAATTGTTGTCAACTTTTCTTTGTGGGTTCAATATTGGTGAAAATTGATTTTAACCAGATGTAATTGGAGTGACCAAAAGAGTGACCATGCCTGGCTTATTTGTATTAGGTTTTTCTCAGTTTTTTCTTGTCTTAGGTTTTCTCTGTTTTTTTCTGCTTCAAATACCAAAACAGTGGTTACTCTTTTTCAAAATAATACTACTTAATACTATGCAGATTCAGATAGACAGGTAGAAACTCTATATTGCACACAGACACAAAAAAGTTTAACATAACTTAAATAAGACTTAATTAGTTAGTAACTAAAGTAATTAGTTAACTTAGTTGAAATTTTATCATGTTTTAATTATATTTTATATGTATGTTAGTCTTTAAGGTAATATATATGGACCTTAGTTGCCTGAGAATAAATGATTTATTATTATTATTATTAAATACAGAAGTACGCAAAGGCGGCCTTATCACTAAGGGCAATTTCTTCCAGGCAACCCTTGTTTTAGGGACAACTAAAACAGCTTTCAGTTTTAGCATTAATGTTGTTTAATTGTTGTTTATTGTTGTTGTTTAATTGTTAAAAGTAAAGAAATGTGTTCTACAGGAAATCATCCCTGTTTATGTTAAGGATATTTGACATTTAGTCTGGTTAGCTACTAACCGCGAGCTAATCAGTCGAATAGCTAGTAAGCTGAGTAATCAGAAACGTCAGTCCGAGCTGGTTGGTTGCAGGGTCTAAGTTCGCGGAGATAAAGCAGCAGCTCCGGGAGCTGAAGCTGAGCACGGTGTGCGAGGAGGCGCGCTGCCCCAACATCGGCGAGTGCTGGAGCGGCGGCCGGCATGGGACCTCCACCGCCACCATCATGGTCAACACTCAATACTCAATATTTTATTGCATCCATAGGTTTTACATACGGGGTGTAAAAGAACTATTATATATTCTGTGGTAAAAGACAGCTTAGCAAATACTTAAATGGTGGAATCTACCCATAACTATCATCAGCTACAAGTAATTATTTTTTCCCGGAAACGTCACGCCAAGGAGTTTTCATTATCTACCTACTTTGGCGCTACACAACGTATTGCAATCCCGCGCGGCAGAGTGCGATGTACATTGCTGGTTTTCGTGTTTTACGTAGTTATGATTGTTTTTTATTGAAAAATGGAGTGTATTCGATTGAATAGTAAAAAAATTAAGCAGAAAATATTAATTAATATAGTATCATGTTCTAGGGCACTATCAGACAATCACTTCTTATTCAGGAAGTTAAATTAGACTAGACGATCCCGGCAAATTTCTCTGTTATAGGGTCATGGAGGACAGGTAGCTTCTCTGTTATTGCTTGTTCTCCTGGATTACGGTTTTAGGATCAAACATACCTTGAATGAGATCTCGTTGGACTTTTTTATTCGAAATTTATTGTCTTATGAAAAACTAGGTTTCCACCCGCTGCTTGGCCCGCGTGAATAGATAGATAGATAGATAGACAACAGCTTTATTCACTCCAATAACACAACAAAACACATAAACAAAGTAAGATGAAAAAGTTAAACATTTAAATAGTAGTTACTATCAGTCAACACTCGGAGTGTCACAGGAGTGAAGAGGCGCTGACTGAGCATTATGCTGCAGACGAAGTCTACAGCGCTGATCTTCCGTCTTAGCAAGACTGGCAGTGAAGGTGAAATCTTATATATAAAAATGAATCACTAAATCTGTTGGTAAGCGCAAAACTCGAGAACGGCTGGACCGATTTGGATGATTCTTTTTTTGTTGTGTTCCTTATTGTCAGGAGAAGGTTCTTATGAAAGAAAAAACTAAAAAAGTGCCACGGGAACGAAGTCCCGGGCGGAAAGCTAGTTTGAAATAAAAGAGAGTGTAAAGTGATGTACAGTAAGTAGGTATGTTGTGTAAGAATGATATATTATAATATTTAATGGGTAAAAAGTTAAGGTAAGTATGATAATGATTATTATTATGGAAATTATGTCAATATAAGTATACATTATAAAAGGTAAATTGGTAGATTGGGTGGTTTTTTAGGAGCATGTTTGTTTTTGGAGATCTAGCAATATAGATCTAATTTTTGATTTAAAATAAACCTTAGAAGTAAGTTTGCGCACGGGTGGTGGAATATTATTCCAACATTTTGATGCTCTGTATTTGAAACTACCACGGAAAGCAGCAGTTTTATGCCGAGGAGAACAAAAATCCATGCACGTGTGGGTCTCGTCCTAAAGTTTTCAGATGACCAAGTTAATCTTCTTATATATAAAAATAAATCACTAAATCTGTTGGTAAGCGCAAAGCTCGAGAACGGCTGGACCGATTTGGATGATTCTTTTTTTGTTGTGTTCCTTATTGTCAGGAGAAGGTTCTTATGAAAGAAAAAACTAAAAAAGTGCCACGGGAACGAAGTCCCGGGCGGAAAGCTAGTTTACTATATAAGTAAGTAGGTGTCTTAGTTTTTATAATGTCAAAAACCATTGAAGCATACAGAAGATCTAGCCGGGCGGACATTTTGAGAATGTTACTATTATTTAAGAAAGGTGTAACGTGCGTCCTAGGTGGAATCCGGAAACAGTACCTGGCACAAGCGTTTTGCACCCTCTGTATGAGTCTCTGAGTTCTGGCAAGTAAACACGGCCCAAAAGCCGTGATACAATAACTAAGCTTGGACAATATCAAAGTTCCACACAGTTTAATGCGCATCTCGACACTTAGGAAGTCGCGGATATTGTAGATGACTTTTTACAGCCCGAGTTATGTCTCTTGGCTCAAAAGATATAAAAAGTTGGACGTCATCGGCGTACACATGATACCGGCAGTTATTTTTACAGTTTGGCATGTCTGAAGTATAAAGAATAAAAAGCAGTGGGCTGAGAATAGACCCTGTGGAACACCACGAACTACAGGCATTGTGCTTGATGACAAAGTGGTGCCATGCCCGCAACTTCGTTTGCGTGTTAATTTTTTTTTTTAACAGATTACACTTTGTTGACGATCCATTAATGGACCTTCATTTAGTTTATTAAATATTAATTTAGTTTAAGATTTAGATTTTTACATACAAAAGTTTTTTCCCGCTAACTCCCGTTCCCGTGGGAATTTTGCAATATCCTGTTGCAACTAAGCTTTAAGTTTACTAAGGTACCTGCATGCCAAATTTCAAGCGTCTAACTTAAGCGGTTTAGATTTTTCATACAAAAGAATTTTCCCGCTAATTCCCGTTCCCGTGGGAATTTCGGGAATTCCTTTCTTAGTGCACCTCTACGGTACCTAAGCTACGTCCCTTCCAAATTTCAAGTGCCTACGTTTAGCCGTTTAGGCTGTGCGTTGATATGTCAGTCAGTCAGTCAGTTTCTCCTTTTAGGCCTCGGTCTCGAATTTTGCGGGCGGCGGAGCGGCAGCGGCGGCGGCGCGGGAGAGGGGCGGGCAACGCATACCTGTTCTCGAAACCAGCGGGCAGATCGCGCGGCACTGTAGCGGTGTAGTGTTGTGTTCGTGGTTGTGTTGTCGACATTCGCAAACGAAATGTCTGAAAATCGCCGACAACATCTTTTTGATTCAAATTTATTCCTAACGCTCGATTTATTGTGGGCAAAAGAAGAAGTAGATCCCTACTTTATGGCAAGGAAAATAAATGGCGAGTTTTATCGAAATTATGAAGAACAGAGACAAAATCCCGATAAATTCTACGACTACACCAGAATGAGTGATTGCCGAAATAATTTGCTCTTGCACGTCCATTTTTTACGAGGACATTTTGATACGTCACAAAAAAAATGTACAACACTATACTACAATGCAGACGCGCAACGCGGGACGGTCACCGCTCGACTGGAGTGCACCGCTCGTTGCCCGCCCCCGCGCCGCTCCCGCGCCGCTGTTTTCGAGACCCGGTCCATTTGACGATACGCATAAGATCCTGCCGCTCCCGCTCCGCTGCCGCCGCCGCCCCGCTGCCCGCGGAATTCGAGACCGAGGCCTTATATATTTAGATTATAAATAAAAAAATTCGCATAAAATTTGGATTCACTGTGGTAAGGCTCAACCTTCATATATAAATGTGTAGCTGCTGGGCGACACGTGCACCCGCGGCTGCATGTTCTGCTCCGTGAAGACGTCCCGCCGCCCCCCGCCCCCCGACCGCGCCGAGCCGCGCCGCACGGCCCGCGCCGTCACAACGTGGGGGGTCGGATACGTAGTGCTCACCTCCGTCGACCGGGACGGTGAGTCACTCGTACACCCAGACTTATTTAGCCATTTCTACATGTCAACCCGAGCCTTACTAAACCATTCTTCTTGGAAGGCGAATGTGACTTCTCAGTGCAAACCATAACTCATTTGACTCGTTTGCCCAACACCTGCACTCGGGAAGAACTTATGGTCAATACAGATAGTGCCGTTGATGTGGCTAAATACTCTGTTAAAACAATATGACTTATGCCATCGACACGAAACGAGATGAAGAAGATTAACCCATCCGGCCGGCCGGTTTGGTCGAGTGGTAGTGACGCTGCCTCTTGATCGGCGGGTCCTGGGTTCGATCCCCAGTCGGGGCAAACATTTGTGTAAAAAGCAGATGTTTGTTCTCGGGTCATGGGTGTTTGTGTTTGTCTTTATGTGTGTTCCAAGGGACCCACGACACAAGGGAAAACCTTAGTGTGGGCCTTTGAGTGTGTAGCGTTTATTTATTTATCCTTTATCCATTTCTACATGTCAATTTAAAGGAATTGTTAAGACTCATGTTAAGTTCAGTTATAAAGGGAAACATTTCTTTTCAGACTTACCTGACGGCGGCTCGGCACATTTCGCGGAGACTGTAAAAGAAATTAAGAAACAGTAAGTATGGTTTCTTTAACAATTAGTATAGGGTTTAGATAAACTAATAAATTTAACCAATTCGCGTACTGAATGCCATCAAAGAACGGTAACTTGTTTGTAGTATGTTGAAGCTTATGACCTACTCTCTATGTACTTAATGCAATTTAGTGATACAGCAGTGACGTTGTTGCAGAAACCCGGAGATGTTGGTAGAGTGTTTAGTGCCGGACTTCCGAGCGGACCGAGAGTGCATCGCACGCGTCGCGCGCAGCGGGCTCGACGTGTTAGCGCACAACATCGAGACCGTCGAGCGACTCACACCCTTCGTACGCGACCCGCGGGCCGGGTACACATACACATACCGACATACACAATATCGAGACCGTCGAGCGACTCACACCCTTCGTACGCGACCCGCGGGCCGGGTACACATACACATACCGACATACACAACATCGAGACCGTCGAGCGACTCACACCCTTCGTACGCGACCCGCGGGCCGGGTACACATACACATACCGACATACACAACATCGAGACCGTCGAGCGACTCACACCCTTCGTACGCGACCCGCGGGCCGGGTACACATACACATACCGACATACACAACATCGAGACCGTCGAGCGACTCACACCCTTCGTACGCGACCCGCGGGCCGGGTACACATACACATACCGACATACACAACATCGAGACCGTCGAGCGACTCACACCCTTCGTACGCGACCCGCGGGCCGGGTACACATACACATACCGACATACACAACATCGAGACCGTCGAGCGACTCACACCCTTCGTACGCGACCCGCGGGCCGGGTACACATACACATACCGACATACACAACATCGAGACCGTCGAGCGACTCACACCCTTCGTACGCGACCCGCGGGCCGGGTACACATACACATACCGACATACACAACATCGAGACCGTCGAGCGACTCACACCCTTCGTACGCGACCCGCGGGCCGGGTACACATACACATACCGACATACACAACATCGAGACCGTCGAGCGACTCACACCCTTCGTACGCGACCCGCGGGCCGGGTACACATACACATACCGACATACACAACATCGAGACCGTCGAGCGACTCACACCCTTCGTACGCGACCCGCGGGCCGGGTACACATACACATACCGACATACACAACATCGAGACCGTCGAGCGACTCACACCCTTCGTACGCGACCCGCGGGCCGGGTACACATACACATACCGACATACACAACATCGAGACCGTCGAGCGACTCACACCCTTCGTACGCGACCCGCGGGCCGGGTACACATACACATACCGACATACACAACATCGAGACCGTCGAGCGACTCACACCCTTCGTACGCGACCCGCGGGCCGGGTACACATACACATACCGACATACACAACATCGAGACCGTCGAGCGACTCACACCCTTCGTACGCGACCCGCGGGCCGGGTACACATACACATACCGACATACACAACATCGAGACCGTCGAGCGACTCACACCCTTCGTACGCGACCCGCGGGCCGGGTACACATACACATACCGACATACACAACATCGAGACCGTCGAGCGACTCACACCCTTCGTACGCGACCCGCGGGCCGGGTACACATACACATACCGACATACACAACATCGAGACCGTCGAGCGACTCACACCCTTCGTACGCGACCCGCGGGCCGGGTACACATACACATACCGACATACACAACATCGAGACCGTCGAGCGACTCACACCCTTCGTACGCGACCCGCGGGCCGGGTACACATACACATACCGACATACACAACATCGAGACCGTCGAGCGACTCACACCCTTCGTACGCGACCCGCGGGCCGGGTACACATACACATACCGACATACACAACATCGAGACCGTCGAGCGACTCACACCCTTCGTACGCGACCCGCGGGCCGGGTACACATACACATACCGACATACACAATATCGAGACCGTCGAGCGACTCACACCCTTCGTACGCGACCCGCGGGCCGGGTACACATACACATACCGACATACACAACATCGAGACCGTCGAGCGACTCACACCCTTCGTACGCGACCCGCGGGCCGGGTACACATACACATACCGACATACACAACATCGAGACCGTCGAGCGACTCACACCCTTCGTACGCGACCCGCGGGCCGGGTACACATACACATACCGACATACACAACATCGAGACCGTCGAGCGACTCACACCCTTCGTACGCGACCCGCGGGCCGGGTACACATACACATACCGACATACACAACATCGAGACCGTCGAGCGACTCACACCCTTCGTACGCGACCCGCGGGCCGGGTACACATACACATACCGACATACACAACATCGAGACCGTCGAGCGACTCACACCCTTCGTACGCGACCCGCGGGCCGGGTACACATACACATACCGACATACACAACATCGAGACCGTCGAGCGACTCACACCCTTCGTACGCGACCCGCGGGCCGGGTACACATACACATACCGACATACACAACATCGAGACCGTCGAGCGACTCACACCCTTCGTACGCGACCCGCGGGCCGGGTACACATACACATACCGACATACACAACATCGAGACCGTCGAGCGACTCACACCCTTCGTACGCGACCCGCGGGCCGGGTACACATACACATACCGACATACACAACATCGAGACCGTCGAGCGACTCACACCCTTCGTACGCGACCCGCGGGCCGGGTACACATACACATACCGACATACACAACATCGAGACCGTCGAGCGACTCACACCCTTCGTACGCGACCCGCGGGCCGGGTACACATACACATACCGACATACACAACATCGAGACCGTCGAGCGACTCACACCCTTCGTACGCGACCCGCGGGCCGGGTACACATACACATACCGACATACACAACATCGAGACCGTCGAGCGACTCACACCCTTCGTACGCGACCCGCGGGCCGGGTACACATACACATACCGACATACACAACATCGAGACCGTCGAGCGACTCACACCCTTCGTACGCGACCCGCGGGCCGGGTACACATACACATACCGACATACACAACATCGAGACCGTCGAGCGACTCACACCCTTCGTACGCGACCCGCGGGCCGGGTACACATACACATACCGACATACACAACATCAGACCTAGAGCGACCCGCGCGCCGGGTAAACACATACACATACCGACATACTACCACTTTTTACATACCACTTTTTATCCGGGTAACTTAAACTGCACAGTCAAAAATTCGACATTTGCTCGTCGAGAATTCGAAAAGGTCGGGTGCCAGTCGCTCTCGTGTATGAGGCAGCGGTTGGAGTCCGAGCCTGCTTAATGCAGTTTGAGGAGCGAGGTCGTGGTGTTCAGTATTGCTGTAACAGTCAATAATGTTATAAACTGTTATAAGGTTTATATTCATTTATATGGAATACAATAGGTCTTCTAAAGATAACATAGTTGAACACACGTGAACCCCGTCAAACACTTGAATATACCAAATCCTTCCAAATCTTAGCTAAAGCTCGGGCTCTTGGGCGCTGTCTTAAAATTTTATGTTAGTTACAAAAACTAGCTATTGATTATAAAAGTGAGTGTTATGTGGTAGATACCGGCAGACGCTGAAGGTGCTGGAGATAGCCAAGGAGGTGAACCCTGACCTCGTCACCAAGTCCTCCATCATGCTGGGGCTCGGAGAGACCGACGAACAGGTCGACCAGACGCTCAGAGGTATTTATATCACTGTTGTAATCCTGTGACAGGTTTGCACAGATCTTTCACAAGTATTTGTTGAGAGTGTCTCAAATCTATTCTGAAACTAAAAATGGAAGGCCAGACAAGGGTAGAACAAGGTTGAAGTTTGATAGATCTTAGAATTTATTAGAAAAACTAGAGGATACTCGGGTCTTTTTCCCGTAGGAATTTTGTAAAATCCTGCCTTATTTTTTTCCTACGTTTTAAAAGGAATTCTAAAATTTGGCCCAACGTTTCGGGCTGGGCGTTGATGAATCAGTGACTCAGGACCTGCATGTTACTACGACTTACAGCTCTAATTTCGACACATAAGTTAAAAATAATTATTTTATTTGGCCATATACAGGGTGTAAGGGATACCTTAGTAAAAACGGAAACCCTAAGTTCAGACCATAATAAATTCTAAATGATTTTCCACTAAAATTTTCCTCCGGAAAATGTTCGAATTTTTGTACATTTTCTGCTTTAAAATTAAAATCATTTATTCGAATAAAATTCATTTTGCGTCAATTAAAAAACAACAGCAGCGCAAAATACAAAAACAAGCTATGTACGTCGCATTCCGACAGCGACGCGGCGCGGGGGGCGCACGGCGCGCGCGTCCGCGGTACGTTGCGAAGCGCCAAACTAGGTTAATAAAAAAACTCCTTAATTCCGGGAAAAAATAATTACTCGTAGTTGATCATAGTTAAGGTAGATCCCACTATTTAAATATTTGCAAAACCGTCCCTTACACCCTGTATAAATTTGCATTCGACCATAAACTGATTATTTTCCCATTTATTCCCTCGGGCCTTCAGACCTGCGCAGTGCGGGCGTGGACTGCGTAACCCTGGGCCAGTACATGCAGCCCACCAAGAAGCACCTGAAGGTGTTCGAGTACGTGACGCCGGCCGCCTTCGGGCGGTGGGAGGCGCGCGGGGCGGAGCTCGGCTTCCTGTACACAGCCAGCGGGCCGCTCGTGCGCAGCTCCTACAGAGCCGGGGAGCTGTTCGTCTCCAGCCTGCTCAAGGAGCGCAGCCAGGGCAAGGCGTGAGCGTGACCTCAGCGGCAGTACGACCCTGGTCTGGACTGATCCGCACCGCATCCTCACCTAACTCATTCTGTACTTGCATACTGACAGGATAAATACAATATACTTTATTTGCACACAGAGACATACAGTACAATTAACGGAACGTAAAACATAGTGTACAACGAGGCTGCCTTATTGCTAGGTAGCGATTTCTTCCAGGCACCTGATCGGTAGATGTCAGAACAGGAACATTGATAGATATCGCATACTGTGAATTTTTTCGATAATGGTTCTTTTTTACGCTCGTTTCTTAGATTTTCCTTGACGATCGATGCCATCTGTGTGAAGTATCTGAAACTAAATGCTTAATACCTTTGTTAGTACTTCGTTCTATTGTCGTGGCATTGTAAATGAATATTCCTCTGAAGCGAGGCCGTCGGCCCTTTTTATGTCACGCGCAAACCGTCAAGCCCCGCCGTATAAATTTAATTAGATACAGGGACGCGTCGTGCGCTTCTTCTAAATTCTGTCCCAATATAAAATTTAGATTTATTTTTCAATAGAACCTTTGCGATTCAGTACCTTATTACCGTATAAACCGACCAAATTGAATAAGTAGAAGTTTTACACTTGTCATTTGAAATGGCTGTCACCCCGGGGCTTTACAAAAATTTGATACAGATGTACAGGTTTAAAGGTTAAGTCGACCTAGATCCTTCAAGAGGTTGTGGTTTCCATCATTCCTAACCGATTTGACTATGAAATTGTTTTTAGACACATCTTTAGAATAATAAAACAACCAATCTTCTACACAAAAATATCAAAAACAAATAAATTAGAGGCATACAACACAAAAAAAGGTTACAATAGACACAAAATCGGCATTTTTCTGTGAAAAACTTCAAAGTCCAATAACTTGAGAGCGGTTTAGTTTGGGGTACGGTGTTTCATAGTCAAACCGGTCAGGAATGATGGAAACTACAACCTCTTGAGGGATCTAGGTCGACTTAACCTTTAACCTGTATGACCGTGCTTCAAAGGCTTGATCTCTTTGCAACGCCATCTACTTTTAATCAGAAAGGAAGCTTTGATCTCTAGTATGGCGGTCATCAGTCCTCGTAAGGTATATTAGTTCATGCATTAACTTAGCAGCGTTCCTGTATTCTATACATTTCAATTCAACTTCAGTCGGTAAGGCTCACGTAAGGCTATACCTGTCACTGTTATCTGAATAGTGTAGGAATGAGATGCACTCGGTCTTTCCAACTGTCGATTTTGAATCGAATGATCTAGCTAGACTGCCATTCATTGCTACCGCTAATGATTTAACTTTTAAACGTAGCTATTTAAATCTTTACTTTACAATAAATGTTACTTCAAAATATACAAATACAAAATTGGATGATGGGGAACTGTACTATCCAACAAATTTATAAATTTTACCCAAATATATAATTTGAAAAATTATAACAAGTTTCTCCATAGAAACGGATATTATTATTTTTTCAAAATTTTATATGTGTTTCTGGAAAAATGTTATTCAGTTTCGTGGAAAAAATAACATCGTAAAGTCTCTGTAACCTTAGTGTTGCGACTTGACTACCTTACACAGACATTAACGACACAAATACTATTAGTGTATGGGGACTTTAAATTATTTGATAAAACTGGGAGTGATTCTCCCCATACATTTGAATAACTTTCTCTAAGGAAACCATATGGAATTCTCAGAAAAACTATTCAATTTCTCATATAAAGAGATAACAACATAAATATGGAGAGGCGAACATTTTTTTTTCATAATCAGGCCACAAAACTAAAATTCTTTCAGTTTTGTGGGATGATTCTCATCCTCAATTTTCGCTAACTAATTAAGGCACTAAGGCTTTTCATCTGAGCCTTTTTATTCATAGAACCTAAAGATTTAGAATTCAGTGTCTATTGCGGCAGATATAACATGATATGATGTGACTACTTAGCACTGACACTGCAAAGCTTTTTAGTTTACGAATACACTAGAGTTTTTGTTTAGCTCAAATAGCTATTTTTGTAGACTACTGATTACTGTAAATGTGCATGTGTCATTATTACATTGTGTAAATTAATAAATCTGTAAAATACATACCTAATACGTTAGAGAATCTCCTAACAAACGGTAAGTAGGGTTAGATTGCAATTGAAGTTAATGGGAGATATAATACTCAATCACAATATGAGCACTCCCAACTATTTTTAATATTCGTTGTTGAGTTTTTGTTCCTACTTATTATTGTTATTTTTGTTACTGCTTTAATGACTTAGATGTATAGACACGTAAGTGAATTTAATAAATCATATTCTCGCATAAAGTTTTGTTTTCATTGTTGTCCCCACCACGGTTGCTACAGAAGGATAATTTCAGCTGCCCACGTGCGCACTCAGTAGCACAGTGTGTTGTGTACTGTTTTAACCTGAAACCGCGACCGAACTGTTTAATGTGACTTGCTCTTGGATGTATAGTTTCGAAACCAGTCCAGCCTAATGTTCTTTTAAAAACGTGTACATGACTTTACAGTCGGCTCCTACAGTGAGGTATACAAAGTTTCTTTTCCACTCATGATTAGGACCAAATGGATTTGGATATCATGTCCGACCGAATCGTTAATTAATTTTATTGATAGATTTTTAAACTATTTATAAATGTAAATGTTACATTTATTCGTCCATGGTGTTACTTATAGTTCTATTCTAAAACTGTTTAGGTACCTCACGTTACTGAAGCCGGCCTGTAAGCACAAAAAGTACTCGAATACAATACAATAATACTTATTTTAATATTTATTTGAAATATAATGAAAGCAGCTGAATGAATGTATCTTTGTATAATTGTGTAATCTTTTATATAAGACTATTTACACCAACATTTACCTATTACTTAAGTAAATATTATCTATTAATCTATAAGTTATTCGATAAATCAGTATTAGCTTGTTGAAGTTGTTTTGTTCTGTCGCCTCATGTTACGGTGACTCGTTGAAATCTTTTGCTTACGAAAGTGATAATCGTTTTAAAATATGAAAAACCTCCGGGGATACTCTCTGACATTGTTCCAGCATTTACACTTTTAGTATTTTTTTGTGTAATGTTACTTAAATGTATTATAAAACGTAAGTTTATTAATGTATGTGATAGCGGATAGGTTAATGCGATTGATGATGTTACGACGCAATTTATTTAAGTACCTAGCCTATGACTGTGAGATACTCAGCAACACGGTCTCCCGCCTCCTCCTACCTGGCTTGCCGATATCGCATCGCTTCCTCCCCAGACCTCTTAGGTAACATAGATTTCAACATCCACTTCAACTCCCTCTTCCTTGTTGCTGGACGACGTTGCGAGTTAAAAAAGAGACCACAGATTAAATTGAGTCCCAATTCATAATTACTTACAATACCTTGACCTCGAGCGAGCTGTTCAACGTAGGTGAGTCAGTAAATCTACTTATCTCGAGTGTCTCTTAATGTTATCTCATTACATTACAGTTATTATACATTATTCTATTTTTATAACAAACACATCGGGACTCCCGCTGATACAACGCTGAGGAATTCTATTATCTTTTGTTATGTACTTTTAGATTATATCTAATTATAAAAGGTATAAGTGAGTAACGAACTATGTTTGACTTTGCTTTAGTAACGTTCCTATTATTTTTATATTATACCAGCTTTCCGCCCGGGACTTCGTTCCCGTGGGAATTTGGGAAAATTATGTAGCCTATGTGTTAATCCAGGGTGCCGGCTACCTTCATACCAAATTATATCAAAATTGGTCAAGTCGTTTGAGCGTGAAAGAGCAACAAACATCCATACATAAAATTTTCGCGTTTATAATAGGATTGACAGTTAAAATTTCTATAAAATTGAAATGTTATTTAATTGCGAATATTCGTATTTATCTGTCAGCACCACCTCCGACCCTGAAACAAGTTCAAACTAGCAATTACCGGTGTCCTCGGGGTTGTGTAATAGATCACGTACTTATGTACAGAAAGCAGCACGTCAGGTTACATTTGCACTACGAAAGCCGGAGCTATTACAAGCGAGATAAGGGCGACGTCAAGACCAACATGGATAGCCTGATGTGCTGCCGTGTGTAAGTACAATCCGCAGCTTACTGATAATGATAAGCGAAAAGCGGACAAAAAAATTACCTAACTATAATACAAGAGGAAAAAAACTACTAACTTACGCTGGTATTTAACTTACGCTGGTATACGCCCAAGAGGACAAGAAACTTATTCCAACTTAACTATACAAAACTTTAGTTTAACCACGGATAAACTTAATCAACAGTCTACCTATGATTTGGTCCCTTTATGTAAGGCGAATAAGTCTATTGTTTTTTGTTTGTTTTCAAGTTTTAATTTGGGTGCGAATGGCGCTATAAATAATAATAGCTTTATAAATAATGATAATAACACCTATCGAAAATAGAGAACATGATGAAGGATTGAGAGACTTAGAAAACTGTTGTAAAGTAGGAACGATAAATAAAAAAAGTTGAAAAAATTTCATCCATCAATACTCTATTAAAATATGATTAATTATTGTCCAAAGTAGGTACAGATATATGGACAGTAAATGGACACATTATTTTTTAATCGGTTTCTGTCAGGTGTCCTTCGAGTTACGCTGAGGAACCATACATATTTTAATGCATATTTTTGTCAAGGGTACATTTCGGTATTAAATCTTCTCAAATACCTACTTACTCTCAAAATAAACTGAGCCAGACTGATGCCACCATTACCTATTGAATTATTTAATAGCACGCTCGCCTCACATGGGCAGGTGACTTCCAAATTGCACGCACGAGTCACAGAGTGTGTCACGAGGTTGAAAAAACCAAATGTCTTATTGTAATCAATAATCATATTATTATGAATAGCTATTAACGATCATGTCGTAACATGATCATTTATCATTTGAATGATGAATTGTCTCGTATTTGAGCTCGTGCTCTATAAGTGCCTCTCCGAGCAATAATTTATTAGTTTAATAAAGTGTTAATAGAGCAATAATTTAGTTTAGCAAGGTGGCAATACGGTTAGCACAGAGAGCTTAGACCTCTATTTAATGAAATCCCACCAAATAGTTAACAATGTCTTTTGATTAGGTACTTTCTCAGGGATTGACAGTAAGGATATGGGCCCATATTTTTGAAACGATAGAATTCCAATTCGCATACGAATTGACAAGATTCGCATGAGAATCTCATACAAATTTTGTCAATTCGTATGCGAATTGGAATTCTATTGTTTCAAAAATCAGGCCCATGGTAGCCTATAATCAATCTTTGAGGTATATTATCTACTGTAACAAACTTTCTCAAAATGAAATATATAACGCTGGATTTCATAGAAAACATGTAACATTTTTCTTTTAGGGCTTGGGTGTAGAAGTAATGTGCCAGCTATTCCCAACAGTTGGGAACAGCTACATAGCTACTAAAGGGTTTTGCTGTTTTATGGGTGAAAAGTTGACAAACTTCTTAGAGAGTGTTTCATCTATCTTTACCTATAGTCCTTTCACCACTTGAACTCTACTTGTCAAGTTAAGGAGTACCAATAGTGTAAATGTCTCCCACGCTTGGAATGAATAAAGATCAAGTGATCGTTTATCAATTTAATCTACAATCCATTTTTAACCCCTGACAAAAAAGAGGAGTGTAATAAGTTTGACGAATGTATACCTGTATGTCTTGTCTGTAGCATCGTAGCTCCAAAAATGGATGGATACACCGATTTTGATGCGGTTTTTTTTTGTTTGAAAGCTGACGTGAGTAAGATGGTTGTTAGCCATATTTTTTCAAGATTGGTTTAGCCGTTGGTTCAAAGTTATAAGCGATAATGTAGTAGGGATTATCGGCAGATATCCTATTTTAAAAATTTTTATCCTTAAAGTAAAGTAATGTTGAACGCGAGCCAAAGGTGTGTTCATTGATTCAAAAGAATGCGAAGGGTAAACAATTAAAGAAGCAATGACTCAAGTTTGGAAGCCGGCGGCGGCGGCCGGCGCCACTATCACGCTATCGATCTCAGGGGGTTGACGCCTTCAAGGAACTCACTGACTCATTTACTGCTAACTGCTTAATCGTGAGTCTGTCGGATTAACGGCTTTGATCAAGTGGAAGGGAGACTGCTCACGCTATTTCATCGTAACGGAAACTGGCGGAAAGTGTTTTACCTTCCATGGTCACATATACCTACGCTATACTCTTACTTACTTTACATCCTTTTCCAGTAGTGGAACATCACGGGGTGATATTTAATTAAATTACTTAAACTTAAAATCAAACAAAAAGAAAAGGTCTTTCAGAAAATTGTAAGATTGCCCTGGTTGTCTGTAGCTGTACCTACATTCAACTCTTGAGTCCAAGGAAAGGTAAACTATATATGTATAGTATACCTATTTGTATAACCCTCTTACTTTCAAACAAAATATATCATTCATGACTATAATCGTTAGCTAAAATTTAGGATGTGAATCAGTTACGAGCCCCACGAAAACAAAACCGCGTCCTTGTAGGAAGTTGTTCAGTTTCATGAGGAGGGAGAATCACCGCTTCAAGTTACGCTAACCAATTTAAAGATGCCATAACAGGTGGTTTAAGGATAATTCATTGGTTTATTATAATCACAAAAAAAACAAAACATCAATATGAGATACATACAAAACACTATAGAAAAGGAGGGACTTACTGCTAAATAGCAATCTTGCCCTTAACGTACCCACCGAGGGGCACGGGCCTCCCTTCGAAACACGTAGGGGATTTAGACCATAGTCCACCACGCTAAACTAATATGTCGAATCCCATTTAGGTGACTAAAAAACCGAAAATAGAGTCGAAGGATGAGGTAAAAACACTAAAAACCCTCATGATACTTAATTTAAACCCAAATCGATTTTTTTCTTCAAAAAATTTAGGTTCATTTAGTTAGGTAAATCGAAATCGATTTTTTCTTTAAAAAAATTACCTACCGTCATGAAGGGATGGCGTTTTATCAAGTGATTTTTTTTTCAGCCCTTAGTCCCCACCGAGGGGCACGGGCCTCCCTTCGAAACACGAAGGGGATTTAGGCCAGTCCACCACATTATAAGTAGATAATCAAAGGCATTATCAACACTCTCTTAATTAAGTTTCATCATAAACTGTAATTTGAGTTCAATTCTTATCACTTCTTACACCATAAATACTTACCAATGTTATTGGAAACTTTTAGCTGATAACGCGTTGCTAGGGGCAAACTCAATGAGTGAGGGAGAGGTGTGCACACAGCGTGTGCCCCATGCTGATTTCGAATTGAACTCATCCGGTTACAGGTACATACCCTTGTAGAATATCAGATAAGTTAATGACGTAGACAAAACCGGAGCCTTATATCTACCTAGTTAGTTCCATACCGTGAATTGATCTATATCTCTCCAGTCTTAATCAAGGACTTAGGTACTTATACCCAGTGTTAAGTTTTTCCGAGATTCATAAGGAGAATGTTTAGATTTTTCCGATGCCTCTGTATTTTGCTAGATATAAGTAGGTCATTTTTAGTATCTTCTTTGCTTAAATAAAAAAAAATTGAGTTCTTGATTTATTATTAAGTTATTAATAGACAAGTAAGCCCAGCAGCTCGAGTACGACGATGGTGATAGCGCGCGTAACGCGCCGCGGTCCTATCTCAAAATATCAACAATGACAAAGTCAGTGGCCCTCGCGCAATCAAAGTGAAGAGTTTGTCGCCATCGATCGTGCTCGAGCTGCAAATTTTATTGTCTCTTATGCCAGTATTATAGAAGGAGACTCAAGTCTTAATATATACTTAAGTATAATAATAAATAAATAATAAATAATCATTTTTATTTCTCTCAACAATGTTAGGTGTAAATAAGGCCTTAGCAATTATAAGTATTAACTGTCTATCTCTGTCACTATCAAAATGACAAAGACGACGGCTACTTAAGTATTGATCAAAGTCTGAGTCGCGTTCTATAATACAGACGTTCTAGAATGTTGAATAGCGTCATCATCATCAGCCCATATTCGTTTCCACCGCGGGACACGGGCCTCCTTTCGAAATAGTGAAGGGGGTTAGGTTAGATTACTCACGTGGTTAATTTTCTGTCATCATCATCTGCTAGGATGCGGAACCATCATATCAACAACATACACAACGACTTGCGTATTGTCTGAACTATTTTTTTACCTGATAGAACTCGTCACACATCTACAACTATGTAGTGGATATGAAGTCATTGATGACGTCACATCAAACGGATATTTGATGAAAAAATTCGTAACAAGGTCATGTTGTATTGTACTGTGACTTAAGTAATGCATGGCAGGGAAAACCGTTACGGTAATACATATGTTGTATATCTTGCTTTCTATGCGAGTGTAAAAGTAGCCGGCATTGACTTATAATATAACATATATAACTAATAAACTTTATAAACGTTACACACTTAAAGGCCCACACTAAGGTTTTCCCTTGTCGTGGGTCCCTGGGAACATACATAAAGACAGACACAAACACCCATGACCCGAGACTATAACTAGATTAAGTAGTATATACTTACTATATTTTCCCTATATTTTAACTTACTATATTTTCCCTCATTGTAGTTAAGAGCATTGGCGTATCTAGGGTTATTTTCTAGAGGGGGCCGCGGGCCTGGCGAAAATTAAATGTACTCTAGCTTAATACGCTGTGTATTCAAAAGTAACTATACTGTATTATAGTATGTAACGATAAGTAAGTATGTAGATTTCTCAGCTGTAGATAACTATATATATATTATGATTTTTGTGTGGAGTTATCAGTATTTGGGCATCCATTATAGAATTTCGAATTGGTAGCCCAATATTCTGGGGTGGGCCCTAAACCATACTGGGGTGGGCACGGCCCACCCGGCCCCCCCCCCCCCCTATATACGCCTATGGTTAAGAGTAACTTGACTCATAGATAAATAATACTACCTCACTCAAAAAAATGTATTAACGGCCTGTTTGGTCGAGTAGGTTAGTGACGCAGCCTCTTGATTGACGGGTCCCGGGTTGGATTCCCGGTCGGGGCAAATACACAAGGAAAAACCTTAGTGTGGGCCTTTGAGTGTGTGGCCTTTATGATTCATTATTATTGTACATGGCTGTAGCGGGCATCGAATTCATTACCTCTCGCTTATGAGAACGACCCTCTAACCACTGCGCCATCGACGTTTTAGTGAGTAATCATTTGAAATTGTTTCATCATCGTCATTAGTGGTAACATTCTGCCAGTCAGCACCACGCGTCCTTTGAGCACTAATATTAACACGCGAGTGACCGTATGAGCGCTTAGAAGTAACAGTTGCATCACTTTCACAGAATTCCATCTGTGACATCACATTGATGAAAGTAGCTATTAATTTAATAAATAAATAAATATTTATTTCCTCCACCATGGGTTCTTAAAAAACTAGTGGCAGGACTGGCAGGTACGTGCCACCCTTTAAGCCTTTAACACTGCTTTAAGTTCATCGCCTGTTTCGAGTTTCGGGTAATACCACTCTTCCAAAGTGTTTATTATACATAGGGCTGCCATCCGTCCGGGTTTCCCCGGATTTGTCCTAGTTTGGAAGACGTCCGGGAAGCGTCCGGGGGATTTAAATTGTAGTCCGAGTGGGTTTTCGATCAGATCCCGTTCCCATAATTGATGTAAAACCTACATACCTAAGAAGGTTAAAAATTAAAGCAAAATTACTCACATGTCGTCACAAGAACGATTTAACACACTATTTTGAGCAACAAAAGAGGCCTAAAATTAAAGTTTTCTTCTATCAAGTACGGAGTAAAATATATTTTAATCAAGATGTATATGTGAATAAAAAAGTATTGAAATGTCCGGGGTGAAAGCTCCAAAATCCGGGGAACTTACGCTTCCGGTCCTGGGGGGCACAGGTTTTAGAGATGGCAGCCCTAATATTTTACAAATCACTTAACCTACAAAATATGAAACCAAAATTAAAACTTATTCTAAAATAAAAAGAAACTACCTACATAATATACATATTTACAAAAACAGCCCACCCCTGATCGTTCCCGGCGCAAAGGTGCCCATGACACTTTGCTGCGTTACCGCGCTGTATAGCCATGGACAGCCTTTGCGCCAGAAAAAACCCGGAGCGGGGGTCGCCTCCCTAAATTACATGGTACCTATATTGTACGTAATTAATTTATTTTACAAGAACAGGAATATCAGTAACCTGAACCTAGAATGTAGAGATAGTAAGTACCTTAAAAATACTTAATTTAATTTATTGATTTTATGATGTGGTAAGAGACTTATTTTGTGATTTCCTATTAAGATAGCAGTTATACCTACCGATAAGCCCTCTTGTATGCCTACTTAAACTCGTTTGGACAGGTCTTTTACTAAATGTTTGGTTTTGCTCTGCTTCAGCGTCGGCTGGATACAGCCGGAAATCACCGTAACGCCACGTGCTGAGAGTCTCAAAAGCATTATAAACGTAATACTTCCGACTCTACACCATTCTCATTCCGTAAGCACATCATGAAAAATTGCACTCCTGTAAAGCAAGACCTGCTCCTGACTGTACCTATAAGTTACAGCTGGAAATCTGTTAGTTTAGCTGTATCCCGTGATGAAGTCACACGTTTTATGTTTGAACTCTATGGACGTCAGAACGACAAAATGTATTGTCCAAACATTAACAAAGTAACTACCTATTGAGTAATCTTTGAATTCCACAAACTCGGCAGATTTAGCGCATGTGCAGGTTTCACATGCGGACCTGTCTCGCGCGCTGATACCTACCCCCTGATACTCAAATCAAATCAAATCAAAAATACTTTATTTTCATAGAACATACAAAGTGTTTCTTGAAAACGTCATAAAAATACGTATTAGCAAAATCAATATAAATCATTGAGCAAAATACATACCTACATGATAGCCGTGATATGGCGGTGATAGCGCAGTTGGTAAAGAGCCAGACTTGTAATTGGAAGGTTGCGGGTTCAAATCCTGGTGCGGGCCTGTACCACTAAATTCGTCTTTTCGGATTTATGTACGGATTTCTAATTATCACTTGCTCAACGGTGAAGGAAAACATCGTGATGAAACCCGCCCGTCAAATAAAATTCATTTTCGAAAGACGAGCGGTCCCCCAACACGCACTGGGCCATCGTGGTGGACTATGGCCTAAATCCCCTTCGAGTTTCGAAGGGAGGCTCGTGCCCCTCGGTGGGGACGTACATGGACTGTTACAAAAAAAGAGCAAAATAGTGAATTACACTAGCATTTTTGACTTGGCGCCTATTCGCAAAGGTGAAGTCTTCCTCACGAGAAGAATATGCAAGAAACTCCGAGGATCGCTCTTTTTAAGTAAATCATATAAATTTTCTTACTTCTAATTTTAATTGACTTAATATCTGAATAACTCTGGAGCTATTAATAGCCCTTTTTGCAAAGTTTTTGTTTAATTACTGTCTTAAATTTATCCAAAGGTAAATTTTCAATACACATGGGAATCTTATTATAGAAACTTATACATTGACCCATAAAAGAGTTCGTGACCTTGTGGAGACGACTGTCTAGTACATCCAGTTTATGCTTGGTCCTAGTATTTATATTGTGCCTATCGCTATTTTTCTTAAACAAATGTTCATTTTTCTTCACATATTAAAGATTGTCTCATATATATTGGGTTGCAAAAGTCAGAATATCTATTTCTTTAAATATTTGTCTAAGAGACATTCTAGGTCTCATTTGATAAGTCGTGCGAACAGCCCTTTTCTGCAGAACAAAGATCTTATTAATGTCGGCAGAATTACTTCCCCTGGACAACAAGGTCTTCATTGGAGTCATGCCGGGACACGTGGCCCTGAACAGTAGATATAGTAGATATATCGCAGACGTTACATTGTATCTCAGTAGATATATCGCAGACGTTACATTGTATCTCTACCATGGATCTAAAGAGAAAATACTAAGTCCATGATCTCTACTTCGCCATTGACAAGAAAATCTTCTTTCTATTTGTTTTTTAATAAATAGGTACGTATATCATCAGCCCACATTAAATTAGATACCATAAGTACCATAAGAAAAAAAACGGCAAAGGTTGTGATGTCATCTCATCTTGTCGTTATCACCTATTTATGAATGAGTGACGTTCACTACTCACGTTGTTGGTGGAAGAATTTAGGAAGAGTTCACAAGTTTGAGTCAATGTGATAAAAAGTTGACCTAAAAATACTTCCATGGCCACACCGCAGATATTTTTATCTTACCGACTTAACTATTTTAAAACATAAAGTAGGTACTTACTATTTAAACGGCGAGCGCAAAGAATGTTTTCTCAAAAATAAACTTATATGTTTATTTTTAAATGTGAAATAAAATTATTTTATTTTCACATTTAATTATGGAACCGTTAATCATTTTCCGATCAAAATGTCCTCTAATTTTGACCCGAAAATGATTAAAAAAGAAGAATAAAACTCTTTAAAAAATTAATTTTTTTTATAATAAATTATTTACTTTCAGAAGTATTACCTAGTTAATGTGAGACTTGATTTGAACATGAATTTTCACGAGTTGATAGATCAAATCTTAAAATATGGCCACTAAAAAAAAAACAAATCGAATAATTTTAATACAATTCTCACTCACATTACTGAAAAACTGTTTTGATCACTTGGCTTGGGATGGAATATTGTACCGCCACGCTCAATAATATAATATAGTTAACTTTAGATCTAAGTTCTCATTAAGCGAAAATTGTTATTTTCTTTTGAGAAATAAAATATTCTTTAACCCGAAATCCCATAGCGCCCTATTCTACTCACAACTTGGTCGATCAATCTCTGACTTATTCATATTATAACATCATTTGTAAGTTTGAAGACTTATAAATGATGGTATGATAATATCCGGAGAAGGCCGACTTAGATTAGAATATGAATCATGTAAGTAAAGATATTTGCATTGTGTAATCGTTATCTACTTACTTAAATTATCTAAATTGGGCGCGCAGACTGGCCAGCGAGAATCTATACAGTAATGATGACTTGCAGATTTCAATATCTCACCGTTGATCGTTATAAGGTAATGCAAAATATCCATAGGTGGAGGATTTTTTTCTATAGAGTATAACCAGCGATCACTTTCTAGTAGTTTTTACCTTTAAACCTAACGATGATCGGATGCGGATCGGGCACCGGGTCACGCATCCTCACCATACACGAGGCTCAAGGGTTGACGTACGAAAAGGTGGTGATCGTGCGTACTACAACGACCAGGCAGGAGCTACACGACAGTATCCCACATGCTGTAGTTGCCATATCGCGTCATACCGCCAGTTGCAAATATTATGCGGATGATGGTAACGATCCGATAGGCAGATTCATCAAAGAAGCAGAGGCGGCAGGCAGGGGAAAAGTGGTCAATTACAACCTCAAAATGGCGATCAAAAGTCGAGACACAGCCGTCATAGATGCCTTGAGGTCTGAATGCAACAGCGAAGAACCGTCACTCGCTTAAATATACATATATACATTATGTATTCATATATTTATTATACTTATTATTTATAAATTGTAAACCTCTATGGAAAGTATTGTATTATAGTTTAAAATCAAGTATTAACAAGAAAACTTAATCTAGACAAAGGCACGGACATAAAGTCTGTGGATGCTAATAATAACACTTAAAAAAAAAACGTAACGATTGTCAACCTGCGCTAAGCTGGAAGATATAGTTAACTTAGTTAAATCATCATTGTTATCGCGAATTCACAGCAGAGCTGCGCATTAATTAAGTAAACTAAACTAAGTCCATACTCTGTTATCTAGTCTCTATAAATTAGTCAAGTATCAGTTTTCCTCAAAGATCTGCGTGCGAGCAAGAAGCCATGTTTCCTGGAAGTGCTTTCACCGGCTCGCGCCTGACGCAACTCACGCGCGCATTTTATCAGCCTGAGAGACTTGTCTCGCATCTCGGCTGTACTAGTTTGTCACGTCATGCGTCTGGGCACGTGGGCAACAGCCTTCTGCTATTACCAAGGATTTTTACGATAGTATGGTCCACTTATGGGACTTGTAATCCTTGTTCTCTAAACCTGTTATAAGTGGCAGACCTTAGACAGATAAAGGGCAGTTTTTGATCCATGTCGAAAGTCTAAAATGAGGAAAACATCGCGCTAGGAAATAAAAGCGCATGTTATAAATAATTTTGATGATTTGAACTACTTTTGAGGTTTTTTTTTAAAATAAATAATAACATTTTATACAAAATTCACGTCTGAAATTGCAGGATCGATTTAGGTAGTTTATGCCAGTCATCAACCATTGCTCAATTTTTAAATGTTTACGAAGTGAATCACGGAGAAACTAAATGTACCTAGATGTGAATGAACTTCTAGTATAATCTATTAAGTAGCACGTACTCGTACCTATGTATTATGTACTTCAGTTCCCTCCGTCACTTATTTTTCTGGAAAATTTAAATATGTCACAGATAATATAATACTAGAGTAAAATATGTATTACTTAATTACTTACTAGGTAACATTAAACAAAAAATAATAACGTCCACGATAGGTACCTACCGCTCTATATGGAGCATAATTTATGAATAAAAGAAAAACTTTGAATGTGTCAGCTGCCAACTCTTCCCAGGCTTACTATAAATAATAGAAGCCAGAGAATGTACGTCAAACGTGGCGTTTATGGATGGATAGATGGAAATTAAAATTTTCAAAATATAAGAACTTTTTATTTATTTATTTATAGGAACACCAACAGTACATATATTCAATCATAAGCAATATCCACAATCTAGGTTACACATCTGATATATGCACCAATTACAGGTGTACACAACATTTGCAAACCTTATACTTAAATTATTAAGATGTTACATGCAAAGACAAGAAACTAAAATAATAATAAAAAATATTGCCTATCAATACTTATGTGCTTTTCAGGAAAACTTATTAAAATGTAAGTAAATCTAATATTGCCGAATAAATGAGCATGTAATAATGTTGTGTAATATTGAGTCGCATAGATTTCTGAGTGGTGATGGTGAGTCAGCTAGTTCAGCGGTGTCTCGTGACCCGGCCGGCTCACACTCACCACATACACGCCCCGCTCACGTGCTCCAAGGTTTCACTACCGATACACTATCTCCAATTATAACATCGCATATTTTACATACTTACACATAGCAAATCACATCTTTTGTAGGCTATTATTAGAGTTGTAATTTCCGCGTTGACATAGATAGTGTCTTAGAAAAATGTCAAAGATTAGACATTAGAAAGTCAACTTTATTCAAAGAACTTTAAAGTTGAGTTTAAATTACCGACCAAATTTACATAAGATCTTCTAAAACAGAAAAGAGCACGGATAATGTACGGTATTTTCATTCACGTTTATGAATGGGCAGATACTACTTACAAAACGTAGTAAAGTTGGTGCGTAGTTTAATTTTTACTTAATTAACTACGACATTATATTTAAACCCGGTAAGTACTTTGTTATCAAGTTGAATGATCCTTATTTGATTTATTGTGCCCTCGTTAATAAGCGCGATAAAATTACCCTCCATACAGGGCAGTACCCGTTTACACGGCGGGATATCGTGTAGCTCAGGCCAGCAGACCCACGGAATTTAAACAATGAATTTAGGTATTCTATGTATGCCAATACACAGTGCCTTCCTAGTGCCTATTGATGCCAAAAGAACCATATCTAGTGCCATCATAGTTTAAGAAATATAGGTCGTTGTTTGTGGGTCTGCTGGACGGATATCAGCCCAGCAGACCCACCTCTCGTACACGGAAACGGCTAAAGTTAGAGACATGGTTCTAGTTCTAAGCTTTAATGCTTTACTTGGTGCCATCGAGAAAAAAGTTTCAAACCTAGTGCTTCAAGCGTTTCGGAGCTATAAAACGATCTTGGTGTGCCTGCTGGGCGGAGGTTCAACGCAGCAGACCCACCTCTCGTACACGGAAACGGCTAAAGTTAGAGACATGGTTCTAGTTCTAAGCTTTAATGCTTTACTTGGTGCTATCGAGAAAAAAGTTTCAAACCTAGTGCTTCAAGCGTTTCGGAGCTATAAAACGATCTTGGTGTGCCTGCTGGGCGGAGGTTCAACGCAGCAGACCCACCTCTCGTACACGGAAACGGCTAAAGTTAGAGACATGGTTCTAGTTCTAAGCTTTAATGCTTTACTTGGTGCCATCGAGAAAAAAGTTTCAAACCTAGTGCTTCAAGCGTTTCGGAGCTATAAAACGATCTTAGTGTGCCTGCTGGGCGGAGGTTCAACGCAGCAGACCCAACACGATAGCTCCATAACTAGAAGGTAATTGGTATGAAATCTCATATCAACATTTAGTGTGTAATTAGTGCCTTAGCTTAACATAAAAATATCTGTTTAATTTGACTTCCAAACATAACAAATAGCCTCTGAAAGTTCTCCATACAATTTAACAACCGAGGTACAGTCACGCTCAAAACTTAATTTATTAGGTTACATATGCCAACATATTTTTTGAATGGCGGTAATAAACTGCCAATTTCTCACTTCAGGTGTCGCCTCTGTTGACTGATCCTAAAATTTTACGTGTAGCTGTTTCGTAAAAAAACAATTTATTATTGTAAATTAATGAATTTTGACAATTTGCACAGCTATTTACTGCAAAAATACGGTGTATATGTATTCCCCAAAGATCCAAAAAAAAAGTTTAAAAAAAGTAGCTTTTCTTTTACTCAACTCTTCTTTCAATTGAAGTACACATCTTTGTAATTTGACTTTAATTTGAGTAATTATTTCCGCAAAAAAAATAAAAAACACTTGCTCGCAATCTAAATAAAATGACAGCGCCGCAGCTTGACACGGAACAGTCACGATGCTGCCACCTCTAAAGAGCTTTTATACACCATTCGTAATCGTTCATGTATCCTAATAGTAATTAACTACATACCTATTATATAGATATACCAACTTATTTTGTAAAAAGGTAAAAGGCGACTAGGCAATAATTAAAAAAAAAATAGGCTACGCATCTGCATGTTGTTTTCCCAAACCAATAGATGGCGCTACTGTTTTAGGATGCGTTGTCTCACAATAAGATTGTTAATGCATTTAAGACTATGCGCGGCCTATGCGCTAATAAAGGGTAGATGACTTTCAGCACTTGACTATGGTTTAGGTAAATCGTCAGATGGCTTAACAGCGCGAGCTTCCGGGTTCGAATCCCGATCGTGTCAAAAATGTTTCACCACTTTTTTTGGATAATAATAAGAAAACACTATAGTTTAGGATTTTAAAGATTTTTTCAAAAAAATTATACATTTTAACACGGGTTCTTATCACTTTTTATATGCTAAGTTGGGGTGATATATGTACACAAATCGTGGTAAGAACCAGCGTTAAAATATATAAAAATTGTAAATTTAAACCTGTTTTGAAACTTTCTTTTTTATTTATGATGTGATAATTATCAGTTGAAATTAAAATCTGTATGTTTAGTGAACATTAGTTATGAGATATTAATTAGTGAGTAATTAAATACGGTTTGAAAGGGTATCATTTATTTATAACAATCAACGTCGGTAGTATAAAATATCAAAATACGTCGCGTCGTCGGCGCAGCGGCACAGTGCGGTGGCGCGGTGACAGTGCGGGGCAATGCGCCATCTATGATTTTCTGATAGAAGTTTTTCGTACCTAAATTTTGAAATTCACACGCATTTTTGTCGAAAAACTCTACTTAGATTATTTGAATTCTTCTTCATAATTTTTTTCGTATAATCTATTCGTTTAGCAATAAAAAACCAAAAATAAATCAAGAGTAAAAATGTTTTTTTGATTAAAATGCTTTTCTTTAAATGCTCTAAAATACAGTCTCTAAGGACAAAAATAAACATAAAATAAACCAAACTCATAATTACATAATTTATATGATATTAACTTACCCATTAAAAAAACATTTTTCAACTCTTAAATTTTTTAGTCCCAATCTTATACACAGTCACATAGTACCGAGATATATTTGTATTCTGAATATAAGTTAAGACGATAACGCACACCTAATAAAACCTGAAGATATATTTTTATCATATATCAAAATTAAACTACGTAATTTTTGATTTAGGTACTTAGCGCTTAAACTGTGCTAATAACTAATAAACCCCGCACGCAGGCAAGGGGGAAGACTTAGTAAGTACATAAAAGGTCACTTGGTGGACAAAAATCACCTTTACGAACATTGAAAATAAAATACAAGCTTGTAAAAAAGAAATTTAATCCATATTGTATCAACAATGACGTAAAAACTATTGATTATGTACGCGATTGTATTCATTTTGAAATGTATGCAGAACTTTCAGAGGCTATTTGTTATGTATGGAAGTCAAATTAAACAGATATTTTTATGTTAAGCTAAGGCACTAATTACACACTAAACGTTGATATGAGATTTCATACCAATTACCTTCTAGTTATGGAGCTATCGTGTTGGGTCTGCTGCGTTGAACCTCCGCCCAGCAGGCACACTAAGATCGTTTTATAGCTCCGAAACGCTTGAAGCACTAGGTTTGAAACTTTTTTCTCGATGGCACCAAGTAAAGCATTAAAGCTTAGAACTAGAACCATGTCTCTAACTTTAGCCGTTTCCGTGTACGAGAGGTGGGTCTGCTGGGCTGATATCCGTCCAGCAGACCCACAAACAACGACCTATATTTCTTAAACTATGATGGCACTAGATATGGTTCTTTTGGCATCAATAGGCACTAGGAAGGCACTGTGTATTGGCATACATAGAATACCTAAATTCATTGTTTAAATTCCGTGGGTCTGCTGGCCTGAGCTACACGGGATATCCTACAGAGGAAATGAAGTAGGTAATACCTACTTACCTTAACACAGACTTCCTTATGCAATGCGTATGGAAATTCCTAATATTCAGTCAAACTATTGGGAACATTTTAAAGAACTAGTCTTGCAGTAACTTTATGTAAAGAGTAGGTATCGTAAATGATCAAGTTGGTAGCAAACTGCTTCACTGCCGGGATATCCCGGATGTATACTAAAACTGAAAGTTGGGTAGCCCCACAGCACACTTGTGCTAGTGCTGAATGAGGTAAAAATATTATGCGCTATAGGTATGCTGATGAAGTTTGTATGGGAACTCAAAATGTTTTTTCGAATTTTGACCAGTTGCCTTGGGAAAGTTGTTCAATTTCATGGACTGATTAACCACTCGAGAGGTTGAAAGAGAGATGCCTAAAGCTACGTTAGTACTATTATTTATTCTGTGCTAAAGCCCTGTAAAGTTATAATAAATGTAATACATTTTCGCCCATTATTAGGAAGCCGAATTTTTCCCGGAATAATTCAATATCAAAAGTCTCGACTACTGGACTTGTTTTTTTCTTTTCAGTTTTTATTTCGCAGTCGGGTTTTTTATTTTTTAAATTTATTTATTTTTAACATATACGTTAATAACTTGACTAACTTTAATGTCAATATTTTTCAGACCTAAATTTGGCCATTGACTTGTTTTATTAACACCTGTAATCAATGTTCTAACGTGCCCTTCGAAGCACGGAAATGTTAGTGATAAACTATGAACATGTATGTTGCTTCACATCATCTACAAGAGTTTCACTGCTCGTCGCTATTCGGGTCTGAATAGGTACTACCTAGATAGAAGTGCTTATTGAAATATTTTCCTGTTATATTGGAAATCCTAAAGTGGAAATAGTTTGAATTAAGTAACCGGGATATACACGTATATGCTCGTATTAAACATGTGGGTTCATTAAGTAGGCTGTTGTCGTAGCAACTGGTTAGTGTAAACATTAACTGCTTTGTATCGAATACAAATTTAGCATAAAAGCCTGATTAAAACATTCTCTGATTCATAGTGGTTCAAGAAGACATGAAAAGACACAAAAGTTTGGTCTTACTCACGTTACTGAAAGCTGACTTCAGGTTTTTTGGTTTACCGTGAAATAACAATAATACTTACAAACATCGAAACAGTAGCCTCCTTTATAATTATTCTTTTCTTTTCTTCTTATCTAAGTATAATATGAAGTTTTATATCGTGTATATGAAAAAGATTTACTTAATTTTATTAATTTATGTTGTGTTTGAGACTCATCATCATTAATCATGACTGACAAGAGAAAACACTTTTAAATTAAAAACTCTTTTTTTTAAAATTTCAAATAAAGATTACACACTTTAACTTAAAACTAAAGTCGCCAAACTACAAGAGTAGGTAGTTTGTAGGCGTAACGCTCTTCCTATATAGTAATCTTGTGCTAGTCTATTAAAAGCATTTAATATTAGGGTACCTAGTCGATTACCTCGATGTCCCGTCGGATTATTGTGTCCACCTCGAGCTAGAACCAACCTCCAACAATTTTCTACAATAGCTAGATTGTCCAGGGAAACAATGAGCTTGAACCAGAAATAGATGTCTTAATTAGAAATAAAATAATAAAGTGTCTTAATCCCAACCTTAATTTTAGATCCTCTTTAACATACTACGAAACCTTAAGTATTGGTGGGTACAAAATAAACAATACCACGCTTTGAAAAAATGAGTAGAGATCTGGTGATCTCCAGCTTGGTAGCTCACCCATCACATTGACTAGGTAGCTACTGTATTTTATTTTAGTTTTTCTTAACTCTCTTTATAATGGTTAGTTTTAATTTAGTGTTCTGACGAATAAAAAATTTCAGCTTCATATTGTTAATGTTTTAATTGTTGTGCCTTTCTACGTAAATAGTATCATTGTACCTATCTATTTCGACTAGATAACTAGATTAGGGCGCCAAGACATTCTGAATTTGTAAGTGCGCCGCGACTGAAAAAGATAGGGAACCCCTGGACTAAAGAATGTTTAGCTTTATATACCTATAATATTTATGGTGTTTGCTTTGGTACCTACTGCTATCTAACTTACAACCTCCAGGAAAAAAAAATCTGTCGTGTTTGCCGACCCGGTGACATTTTCGGCAAGGAACCAGCTTTTCTTTCCATTAAAATGTTAACGACGTTTCAAATTCAAATTATTTATTGCGATTCACAGGTATCACAGATGACAATACATTTTAAGAGCTCCGTGATCTGCCGTAAAGCATGCAATATTTAAAATAAAATTAATACTAGACATTTTTCAAAAACACAAGATTATTATTCAATAGGTATAATACACACATCAAAAAAAGTTTGCGATCACTTGGAAAAGTGCTAATATTTTTTATTGTAGAAGAATAAAACTTAATCACTTTTTATCTTTTGATTCCTTATTTAAAAATATGAAATTTAAATATAAAATAATTTCGTAATTCAAATGTTTTTTCATTTAAAAAGACAATCAACCCTTGCTTGCTTTCATTCAGAAATCTGACATAGTCGCAACTTATCAATATTTTCAATTTATTCAAAAAAAATTAAGTTGGTAACGATGCCGAGAGGATTAACTGCAGTTTTACGAGCCAGAATTCTAACTTTAAGTGGAGAAGGCTATTCCACGAGGGAAATATCACGCAGAGTTCATGTATCCCAATCCTGCGTGGTGACCACGTTGGAGAGGTATCAGGGCATGGAAGATTTAGCTGATCGACCTCGCAGTGGTCGCCCAACTGTTCTTACTGCAATTCAGAAGCGATATATCAGATTACTGGCTGCCCGTGACCCAACAATGAACGCTACTAAAATGAAAGCAGAGCTGCGAGCTGCCACCGGCCGCGAAGTTAGCACCCAAACGATTAGAAATTGCTTACACCAAGCTGGATTACGAGCAAGGAGATCCTGGCGAGCACCTCTGAACTCACAGCAACGGAAGCGGCGCAGATTGCAATGGGCTAGGCTCCGTCAAAATGAAGAAATTGAGGACGAAAGCATCTGGCAGAACTGCTTCTTCGTTGACGAAACGCGGATCAGTACACATCCAGATAACCGACGTGTCCGTGTCTGGAGAAGACCTGGCGACTCTGAAAGGCAGAGAACTGCCACTGGAACCGTTCAGCAGGGCGGGAAATCAGTGTCCTTTTGGGCCGGGATAATGATTGGGGCTAGGACGCCCTTAATCCCGTATCAAGGCACCATGACCGGAGCCATGTACAAAACGATTGCAATCGATGGATACGTCAGACCATTCCGCATCAACCACGGGCGCCAATTCATAATGGTAGATGATAATGCGCCCGCACATCGAAACGGACGTGTTGATGCTGCTCTCCAGCAATACGACATCACCAGGTTAGACTGGCCTGCCGGCTCGCCTGACTTAAACCCGATCGAGCATGCGTGGGATGCTCTTAAGCGAGCTGTTTGGAACCGTCAGCCACCTCCGCGAACAGTGTCAGAAATCAGGGCAGCTGCTATTGAAGAGTGGGACAGGTTACCACAAGAAATGCTAGATAACTTAATTCTTAGCATGCCCAGAAGGGTTTCCGCATGTGTGCGAGCCAGGGGAGGAGTCATTTTATACTAACTATTAATTTTTTCGTAATAAATTTTGTTTGTTTTTTCATTAATTCATTACATTACATTTAAGCCAAAATTGCATTTCCTAGCTTTTGTTAATAAAAAGTAAATAATTAATAATGATTCTTTTATTTACTTAGTGCATTTTCATTATAAAATCATAAAACGTAAACAGTTTCTTTAAATAATTTATATTTTAAAGAATACACCTGATTTTGCTACTGATCGTAAACTTTTTTTGATGTGTGTACATATATATGTCAAGGATAATATAATGTAAGAACGTCAACAATGAAATTAAATTAAATATTAAAATTAATTGTGACGCATGTTGCTTTCCTAATATTCCCACTTGATTAAATTATTGAGTATAAATTAAGTAAAAATTAAATTAAATTAAAAATTTAATTTAATTAAAAATTAAATTAAAGTTTTCGTGATGTCCTTACAAAACTATTTACTTTTATTAACGAGAGAATAAAGGCGAGAACGTACGTATGTATGTATACAAAATCTTTTTTCTATGGTATGTACATATGTACATACGTACTTTTTTCTATGGTGTGTATGGTATGTACATATGTGAGCGGTGATAGCCCAGTTGGTAATGAGCCAGACTTGTAATCCGAAGGTCGTGGGTTCAAATCCTGGTGCGGGCCTGTACCACTAAATTCGTCTTTTCGGATTTATGTACGGATTTATGATTATCACTTGCTCAACGGTGAAGGACAACATCGTGATGAAACCCGCCCGTTCAAGAAAATTCATTTTCGAAAGACGAGCGGTCCACCAACCCGCATTGGGCCCGCGTGGTGGACTATGGCCTAAATCCCCTTCGTACTTCGAAGGGAGGCCCGTGCCCCTCGGTGGGGACGTATATGGGCTGATAAGTATGTACATATGTATGCCAATTGCTTCGGATTTTATTCAGAAAAAAACATAAATAAAAGGTAACTATGTTTTTAATATACAGTAGTTTGCTTTTGTACATTATGTAAATAAACATCTAGGTACACATTGTTTTCATACTTCTTATAAATACAATTATTTTTTTATTTAATGTACTTACTTCCGCATAGGTTTTAATGAGGACGAGATTTACCATAAGTCTAAAAAAACACCCAGACGGAACCGGGGTGGGAGGGTATAGTATACATGCTAATCTGAACCTTTCTACTCAAATGCTTAATGTACGGGCGAATGCGTGATCAGTAACATCCAAAGGTCGAATCAAACAAAACTTCAGATTAAAGTTATTAGTAGGATTAAAGAGATTATTGTTATAAATTACAATTGAAAAATAAAATAATATCTGTTGGAATGAACCTATCTGGCAAATATATGTTCAAATTCCAAAGTTTTTAATCCGGCGCCTCGTCAACCAGATGATAGATTGATACGGGTGTTATACTTAGTGGCAATTTATCACGTTAAAATAAATTGATTCTGCATTTGTCGAAAATTCTAGTTTGCTTCCAACTGATACCTAAAAAGAACACCTAATTATCTTAAATACTAATGGTAAGTATGAAAATACCAAACTAGATAAGATAAATATCTGATTGATAAGGTTATACGCGTTAAATAACTTACAGCAACGTAATGATTGTATTAGTTATTTGATTAGATAATAAAAGCCGACGCCAGTTTCAACTTAACACGTCATACAAGCACGATCCAATAGATTCAGCGTGAATCATACACTATACATTAACTTTCAGGAAAACTTCAGGGTAAACGATCTGCCGATTAATCAAGATATTTTCAATACGTGATTTTAAATTAGATACTTACCGATAATAAGGAGAAGTGAAATAGTCAACCAAACTAAAGAAAAGATTTACTTGAGGAATACAGTGAAGAAAGAAAGAGGATGGGCAGAGCCAACCGACCGGAGCATTTCTTCAGTAATTGATATGCAGATAACTTAAAATAATTATTGCAGATAATATAAACACTTAATTATCTGTTTTGATAGTGAATCACAAGCAGGTGTAAATGTATTTCCTCTGGCTATTTATCTCGGAAGTGGCACTTGTCTAATTGTTTATACTTATATAGGTACTTTCGCAATGGGATTAAGATATAAGCATCACACAGGTGTTGTTTTTTTAATTATATCAGTATTCATTAAACAAAGGTATATATATATCAATAGACTACTAGCGTCATTAAATATTTTTTTAAATCTAATTCTACGAAAGGACAGCATCTTTGTATTGTTGTTTCACTTATGCCGCGATCAGTATCGATCTTAAACTCTTCTAGAGCGAAAGACTTTTTAATTATTATGGGGATTTGGGATATGTCAATTATAAATGTACATAAAAGAAAACTTTTATTTCATTTATCACGCGATGGTTTATCTCTCCAACAAAGAGTGCATGCAGTGCATGTGGTTATTTCTCAAGTTCTTTGTGAGAAACCTTGAGCCGTTCTCTTACACCTCAACACTTTAAAACGAACGCGTTCCTGTTTGTCCAACGACCCAACGCAAAGTTAGCCGACGACCTTACATTTTTCACAAATGTTGAACCCATAAAATGTCCAAAAAGTTTTAGGTAATATTGAATCATGCATATTAAAGTGTAAAGTCCAATGACGTTGGACGGTAAGCAAACAGACGAACGAAGGGTATTTGCGCGATACAGTTACGTGTGTTGTACTTACTGCAATCATGAATCACAGACTTTGGAATTAGGTACATGAGGCGATCTCAGCACATGGCGAGATGGCTTGAAGATATAAGTAGCGCAAGTTACCGGCCAAATGAGGTCACAGTTATCAGCAACAAGCAAGGCACAATTTGTTCCTATAGAACTTCGAAATACCAGTTATTGGACCTTGGTCCCCGGCTGTGATAACCCGGATGAGAGGAGAGGTGTCTATAGCGACTACAGATAGCCCTATCTGATCGCCACACATTTTTTTCACAGTCAGTGAGATCCTGCTAATGGGAAAGGCCTATTCCAAAATCAATAACAAGAATTGTTACGGTTAGCAGGCATATTGCAATTGCTGATTAAGGTGAAATAATTGTAAAGAGGCTGCTGTAAATCGTCAGCGTTTCACATGGTTGCTGGTACTTATGATACCATCAAAAGAGCAACCTCAACTTTTTTTTATTTTTTTATTTTCTTTTATTTACTTATCAAAAATCACTTATACTATTATTACAAGAACTGTTCCACGAAAACCATGTTGGTTTATCTGGGTAACAGGTGAGTCGTTCATATTTTTATTTGTTTTTTTTACAATATTTGTTACTTACAATGTGTGTACTACTTTTTAATTCTGCTCCTACACTTGCCTCTACCCACATACATTTCCTGCAGTTCCCTGGGCAAATCGTTACTTATTTCCGGAACAAGATATTTGTCCTGTCTCATTCCATATTTATTACTCACTTTTGGTAGGAGATACTTATGACCTGCATTTAGATTTCTTAAGCCAGGTGGCCTAGTTATTTCAGTTAGTAAACTCGTGTTGTTAAACTCAGTTAATATTGAAAATTTTGCTTTGTTATAAATACTCAAGACGTCACAATATTCAAACAGTTGACTATAGTCATTTCTGTATTTTTTTTTACATTTCTTGGCACAATGATTCTTAATTTCTTAATTGGATTCTTAATTGCAAGTCATAAATATCTCCTAGCGTGGTTTTACAAGTCCTGCCATAGCTACTAAGCCCATAACCGATGACTGAGTCAGCTAGGGCCACATACAGTAAACGCAATGTCTTGTAGGGAAGTTTGTACTTTAATATTTTTAGTTTACTCATAATTGATCGTAGTTTTGAACAGACATGCTCTGCATGCGGCTTCCAGCTGAATCCGTCATCGATTACTAGGCCTAGGTACATGTGGCTTTTAACCCTTTCTAACTGCACGCACGAGCAGCTTGTGCTACTCCTCGTAGAGTGCAGGCAGAGATGGTCATGGGCAACTATGGTGGGTGTGAAGTTACTTTTATTATGGGACGAGCGAATATGTAAGTATTTAGTTTTTTGTGTATTAATTATAAGACCAACATCATGTGCCCATTTACAAAGTAGGTTGTAGTTTTTTTGTAGCATATTCTGAGCTATTCTTAAGTCTTTGTGGGCTGTTATTAGGCAGGTGAACTGAAATTCCTTAAAAAATCAACACCTCTTATAAGAATTTCCATAACTTATGTCAACACTGATTTAAATTAGAATCTGCCGATTTTGGAAAATACTTATAAATTGCAGAAAAAAATCCTCTATATCCAGGGGCGCCACATGTGATGTAATCATGTCTGGTAGATTCTCCGAAGCGCTGCCAGGTCATCCAGTCCCGTTATTAGTGTGTACGTCTGCTAGAGACTAGTTTGGTTTGTATAACATGATAAAACATGACTCGGCGGAATGCGTATGTCAAGGATGTGATGGGGGGTTGAAGGCAGAGGCGGCAGCGGACGATAAACTAGGTCGTTCTCCGACTTAACCCGTTCAGGTCCATTCATAAGATGTGCTGAAGATCTGAAATTTTACGATTTTCGATGCAAATAATAAATTCTACACAAATGTTTTAGCGTTTGTCAACAACGCAGTATTTTTGACCGTCATTAATTTTGACTTTCCTTGTGAAAGTTCAGTTTCAAGCAAACAGCTTTACGCACATCTTAGAGTTTTGCTCTAAGTTGTTTAATAAGATTTTAGATGAGTGTATATTTGTGAGCATAAAAGAAAATATGGTATAATTCCATGACGCCTCTTATTCGAGTTAAAGATAAACAAAAAAATTTGTTTTTTTTTTCGGCACATTACCAACACTTCTCAAGAATTACTACTGAAAAAACTCAAGGTTAATTTCTAAGAAATACCTAATTCTAATTGGCAGACATAAGTGAAGGGATGTCCGTGTGGTGATGGATGAGTGTTTGCCAGACACACAGACGCTAGACACTTTGGCAAGCATATAGGTGTCATGTCACATGTACCTACCAGTTGAACCGTTATTTGTGCCAAATAGAATAATCGCCCTAAATAGAAGGTACAGATCACTATTACGTTTTTTTTTAAAATGTTTTTCTTATCTATTGTTATTTTTTTGTGAATTATCCTAATGTATTTATAATTTTTTAAATATTTTATGTTGCCTTTATTCATATTGTCCCTTCTCTCAAGACAACTATTTTTTTATTTACTTACTAAGATGTCCGTCAGTCAGGTTAGGCTTTATAGTGTTAGGGACTAGGCCGACTTGACAGTTCAGTTATTTATTCAGTAACAATTTTTTTTTTATTTAATCATTTCAGCGAAAGATTAGATTTAACCCTCCGCATACAAGGTGGGTTGTAATAAACCCCAGGCGGTGAAAAATCGCTAAGTATATTTTCAAAAATTTTCGCGCGCGGAATCTGAAGCTCTCAGTAGCTGGAGTTGCAACGTTGCTACACTGGCAAGTACCATTACTTTAGTAGTGCGTGCGTTTTTTAGGGCTCTAGATGCGTTTTTGTTTAGAGTTGTTGTTATTTGAGCATATACAAAATGCAATTATGGCCAACTAAAGCACTCCTACCTCAAGAGTGAAGTAAAATTTAAAGATGTATCATCGTTGTTCATTTTTTTCTAATTTAGTCGTTTAATTACAAACATTGGTAATTGTCAATTCTTAGGATAATTTCAAGTCGCTACCCTTCTTTTAACAAACCATTTAATCTATTTAATTTTTATTTATATAGTGCTACTCAGATTATGTTCAATATCAAAACTATACAATAATAATTCAGTACCCCTATTCCTATTTGATTACAGCGACCATTTTGTTAGGGTATGTCACACCCCACCTTGTATGGCATGTTACAAATTTTCACCTTGTATGCCGAGGGTTAATAATTTCAGCAAAAGTGTTACTAGCCCGTGTGAGTCTTTAGCAACCTGCTCTATATGGAAGGTTTTGATGTTCGTATATATTTACAGTTCCTGTTAGTTAGTTCCTCTTGAAGAGCATGTCTCGTCATATTCGATCTACGTAAGTTACGTACAGCAAATCATTTAGTTACGTACAGCAAATCTACGTAACTATATGAAACTGCTCAGTTCCTCTCCATTAGACCACTGGCTAGTAACAATTGGGTACTAACAATGATTTTCAGTTTCACAAACAAGGCGATGGAAGGCTTCGATTTGGTGACGTCACGTATGACTGGCTCGATGACGCTACGCCACCCCTTCCCAGAACCACTACACTAAATAGACCTACTTAATTAAAGCGAATTTTCCTTAAATCGATTTCTTTATAATATATTCTGGCGAGTTCCAGTAGGTAACAAAAAAGTAATCGTTCGCGTGCCGGCCGCCTCATTTTCCAGGTTTTTAATTATTAAAGCTGAATTAACATATTTACATAGATTTGGTTTTAAGAAGTTCGATTATGTGGAAAAATTATGGCAGTTACGATTATTATGATTACTTGTGGGAATTTTATAAACCTCTGCAGTCTGTAAGTATATTACTCCTTTTACTCCTTTCAGTGCTCTTTTTAGAAGGACTGACGACATCAACTCTCCTGTTCCGCGTCTTAGTAACCTAGCAAATAAGTACCACCAAGCAATTGATTTCTTTGTGGACTCTTTGCCACAATTTCGTAAGAAAGTCATGCAGCAGCTTAGAAACATTTAAAACTTTGTTAATTTTGTAAAAGAGTGTACTATAATTATTGTAACACACAAAGGTATTCTTAATATCGAATGTGGTATTTGCCTTTAATTGTATACTCGTTTAGTTTTTAGTTCGAAGATTGTATGTTTACTTATGTATTAGCGATGTAACCGTTGGCAAATCTTAAAAAAAATACGGAGGTCATAGTTAAAGTCAAAAATAGCTTTATTAAAAAAATAGCTTATTTTTAGCTTTTTTAATTTCAGATTGTTACTTAAAATAAGTCAAAGTTGTAAATTACATTAGCATTTTTACGTAGTGCTAGTGTACCTGGCATAGAAACACGCAATTTTTCACATACAAATGTTGAAACATATCACGAAAGGCGCATCAGATTCCCATGAAAAGTAGTTCACATCTAATCAGCCTATGTAGAGTCATACTAAGTTATTACATCGCCAAAACGTGTGATGAGAAAGAAAAACCATCTAACAAACTCACTTTCACAAGTCCATAAGTGTAGTAAAATAAATTGGAAACTCTCTATCATTCCAAAAAGTGCTACAGAAGGCAAGTTTAAGTAGGTGTTAGTGCCTAGGTGTTAGTGACGAATTTCCGACTAATATGTTTAATAATAACTTTAAATTATCTTGTTGCTAGCACCTGTTATAGAATAATTCCACATCCAATTTGAACAAGCAAAAAAAAACAATAACATTATATTCTACATTTGCAATCATAAAACTTTTCCAGCGGTTGTAGGTAACATCTTTGAGATAATGGTGTGTGTGGTGATGTGATGACATATGATATGACGCAACGTTTTGCAAGAAAACGAAGTGGAGGTAATACAAAACAATTTAGAAAAGATTATCTAAAATCGATGGAATTCTTAATAATTCATTAATCATGACATTATGGAAGACCCATCGTTGAACAATTTTGGTATGACATCCATTGAATGCTTGGGATTCCCAAAAGTAAAAGGAATGTAATCAAAGAAAAATGTGAGATATTTTTTTGATGTATTGCTTCATAATCAATGTAATCTTTATATCGATGAAAGAACGCGCGTCGAAAATCTGGGAATTAATTTATTATCGCATCATGATCAAAGCAGTGTCATAGCGCGTGGCTTGGCGGCGGCGGCGGCTCTGCGGCGGCGCGGGCGCAGGGCAGGTGACGGAGCCTACGCGGATTACAGCGGAGCTTTGTAAGGTGAGTTCTACGAAATATTTCGCCGGATACGACACGGCCCGCGTCACGGCCCGTCAGCTGGGCCGGTGACGTGACGTGACGTCACGGCCAAGCCCACCGGGCCGGCCGCAGCCGGTGGTGGCGACCCACACGTTGAGTCAGGCTTTATAATAGAAACCCGGCGAGTGGCTGTACACACTCAAGCAAGCCGGCAAGCCAGCAGCACGCACGACTCTAGTGACGGTGACTAGTGGTAGTGACAGACTACGATCAGTGAACGAAACAAAAAGAAAATATTGTGCTATAGTGAAAACTTAACAGTGGAAATGGCTAGAATATTTTTGTTCTTTGTGCTTTTTGTGATGGTGCAGGCTGTGCACAAGCATCACCCTAAATTCCCGAAGGCGCCTAATACCGCCTCATCAGAGGTGGAGGGATCACCTTTCAGGAAAGGTGAAATGTTTTGTAAATATATTTTTTTCTTTTTCTTCACTCATTAACACAAAAACGTAATCACGGACGCGTGGTCTTGGACACTTTTTAATATTTCTCTAATTAGTCATTTAAAGAAACTACATACACCTACTAGTTGGTTGAGGCTAGATGTGACAGGTAGCGGGCTATTTATAAAAAATTAACGCATCCCTTTGAATTCATCAGTCTTATCAAGTGAGCTACAGCGTACTTAAAGGTTGTTTTTTTTTTGTTAAATTACAATCTTAAATTTTTTAGTTTTGATTAATTTTTAATTTACATATTTTTTTGATCCGGAAGTTATGGAAGCTCGTCTTTTTACAAAGTAATCAACTACTATCTTAGGGGTTGTTACAGCCTTCTAGGTTGGGATATCATATTTTACCACACAAGACACACATCATACAACTGATGAATGAAGGTCCCGCCTCTCGGAGAAAGGTGTGACGTCGTGGTACAGCCGGCAACCCGGCGCGCGTGTCACCCCGCTCACTATCTGATGCAACTCGTGCCCTACTTAAGCTATACTGATTCTGATTGCTTTGCGTATTTAATATTGTCTTTGAAGGACTGTTACTACTTCCACGACTTTCCTGGTTATCTATTGTGTTATAATTATAATGCGGCTGTTCTGTTAGAAATTGTGCTCTACTTTTTAACTGTTAGGCTATCCATTCATATTTTTTTGTATTTCTAATACGAGAAATTAATCTTTCTGCAGTATAAATATTCAAATTAAGCGATAGATTTTTTTAATTAAATAAAACGATTAATATTTTATAGAAAGGACTTAGATTAGCAGCGTATGAATAGAATTTGAAATGTTCTGCTAATGTCACAGAAGTGCATTGATCTAGAAGATGCTAGAAGCACTTGAGTCAGTGTGTGTGACCGAGGTGGTTTGTTTGCAGTTCCCTGCTCTGCTGAGAACGAGCACACACGCAACGCTATCATCGAGAAGTCCAAGTGTGGGGAGCCCAAGGAGGTGTTCGAGTATTTGGAGCCGCAGGCCGCGCACCACCAGGTAAGCAGATATTGAAACAAAAAAATCACGCATAAAAAATCACAAATTAAAAAATAAAAATTCAAGAATTTTGTGGATATTAGTTCTGGATTAAAACATAATGCTGCTTTTTTAAATCTGAAACTGAAATAGCTACTGAAAATCTGACTAGATTCTTAAATTACGTACATACCTTCCTATAAGTACTTTAAGTTAGTTGAAAAAAGAGTTAGAAAAAGACACAAATAGTAAAAGTTTAAGACGAAACGTAATAATTTAGAGGATAAAGCTCAAATAATTAATAGCAAACGGGTATATACCTCTTCAGAATTTTCAGAAATATCGGGATTCTTTTTATAAATGTTACGTTAATTAGAGAAGATTTAGTAACGAAGCAGAATGAACTAAAAATATCTCTCGAACATTGCTTTTATACGTGTATTTCTTATCAAGAATCACACAAAAAAGAATAACTTGTAGAGACTAGCCTGCTGATAACCCGCCGACGCGACGCCGAGCAGAGGTTCAAATCAGTAATCAGTGTGAAACTATTACTAAGTAATCACGTAAAAAAATCTTAAAGCAATTTGGGGAGACGGTTGCTAAGATTCTGCTCGTTATTGAAGCAATAGTGATTAGTTACAAGTCAATTTCACCTTTATTCAACATTATTGGTCATTCATTATCAGACATACTTGATGGAAGGCAGAACTCTTCATTGAGCATATCAGAAAATGCAAGCCCTTGTGAGTTGCACCGCGTGCATTTATCAATATCTGTATGACCCCCTCATTTGAATACGGTAGATGCGCTTGTAACCAGAAATGATTGATTGAAATACATGAATTTTTAGGTGTGTAAGAAACATTTTTACAGCACAATTTCATACTCTTCGACTCCACCAAAGATAAGTTACGAAAAATACGCTAGCTTTAACTCGAACTCTTTTGTAGGTATGTGACACAGTTAAAATCTTCAAAAAAGTTGAATGTCTCATTGCAACATTTCCGATAAGTAGGTGTACAAAAATGTATTACTACTTCTAGACACGTATTGAGTGGAGATTCTCTACTTGTAAATTAATGACCGGCTAATGTTAATTGAAAGTTCGATTTCACAACTGTTACGAAAAACTGAACTTAAAACCCTCTTGAGCCTTATCATCACTCAAGTTAGTGTTTACTTTATCAATCTGTTAAAATATTTGCGGTTACCGTGACAGTTATTAGTACGTCAGCAACCTGACGACATAATAACTATTTTTAGACAAAGTCGAGCCTCTTTTTATCTAATTTATATTAGATAATTCACGCTACTTTCTTTACGAGGTATAGATAGACAAACTGCTAGAAGTAACGACTTTTATTTATTTAAATTACAGCCTAAGTGCACTAGAGAAATTGTATGTGAGTGAAAGAGAAAGACGTAGAAAGACAGTACAGCAAAGCCACGCCCACCAACATCACAACACGCCCATATTTTGCCACGTGAGATGAGACACCAAGTACCTCTGTACCACGCCTGCTTAAAATTATTTATCAAATATTGATACTTACTTACGTTACAATCTGAGAGATCCTTAAATGGAGAGGCATGCTGACTGTCGATCATAATATGAAAGTCAAATTAGCTCCACAAAGTAGAAGTTTTATTTTAAAATGTCTTTCTTTTATTTCCGAGAAATTAAAATCCTTAAATGAGGCTAAATATGAGGTCGTTACTTAATAACAGCTTTATGCCTTTGTTAAATAGTCAACAGTTACTGAATGATGACATTTTCGCTTTTGGTTGTGGAGAGAGTGATAAAATTAAGATAGAAATTCCATAATGCGGATGGAATAATGATATAAGCATGTAATGTTACTGAATAAAACATTTTCTATTCTATTCTATATAGCACTTCGCACAAATTCTTAAATTCACGATTTCATTCAAACTCTAACTTAAAATGTTACTATACCTAAGTACTGCTTTTTAATTCTCTTGGAATGCGTCAATGATGTGACGTCACTTACAACCCGGGATCCCCGCGCAGAGTAATAAAATATTTGAATATGTAATTTAAGTAATGTCTTTGTAGTGGTCACATCCGCGACGCTTCGCCCATTAAGTCCGTGAGAACATCCGTAAGTATGATTTAATCTACATGGTGTTCTGTGCCATGGGTTATATAGAAACGAATATATACAGTTAATAAGTAGGTTAGTAGCTGGAGTGGGTCAGTTTTTCTTTAAATATATTAGAAAATGGCTGTAAATCTTTCCACGAACGTACTTCCGAAAAGTATCCATTATGTTTTAATCCAGAATGTTCTATTGGTCGGCCAAGTGTCGTTCAAATACTAAGTTCAACAACCACAATTATCCTATTATAATTATAAAACTTACTTTTCGTTTTTGCTAAGATACCATAATTTCTCTCACTTTTCCCTGAGTTTATAAGATGCTAAACAATTTTAATTTTTTTTTAAATGCCTTTTATTGAACTGATTACTACCTACCTCTACGAATCTTGTCCGACAATGAACAGTGTCACAATTATCATAATTATGTGAATTTTGGTAAAGTTTGTATATCCCCCTATAGTATGTGGATTTTCGTCTGACTAGTGGTTGTTTCCAGATCTCCCCGGGCGCGGTGTGGGTGAAGCGGTGCGTGGGGCTCTGCGACTACGACACCTACGGCTCCAAGTGCATAGCCTTGAAGAAGCAGATCAAATATATACCAGTAAGTGTTCAGTTTCTTTTTGATTCCTTTTGCGACGTCTTACTCGTATGTTCTTAAATTATAACATAACTAAGAAACTAACTCGCGACTGACGTAAAATACTCACAATTATCTAATCGCGTAGTTTAATTAAACAAAACGTCAACCATGAACCACATTCGCTTAAAGCGACGAGAATGTCAACCAACTTATAAAACTTATGCAAAAATGAGCACCTGCATTAAGATCACAAGTTTAACCTTCCAAAAGAACCGGAACAATTATTTAAAAAAGTATAATTTCAGAAATTCTTTCACCATTAGAACGCTACATAAAACAGGGAACCAATACCGGGTGGTAAATTATAGAGTCACCCCACGTGGTAATGATTGAGTCCACAAGTACGAGCATGGCACGAGCGTTATCTGTTTATCTTCTGCTAAATCAAGTGAATCCTTGACACAGTTCCCCGCGTCTGTTTGACAGAGTTGCGCAAGAGACGGTCAGCAGGACAGATAATGACATTACTTAGATTTCAAATTCTATGACTAGCTGCCAATCGCATACTTGACAGAAAAATGCAATAACAATTAAGACATTTTTTATGAACAATGAAGGTTGAAATGAATTAAAAACATTATTAAAACATTCATAAATCAAAACCAATCTAAATTGTTTGATGTTTCTTAAGTTAATACCACTAACAATGTATGTAACATTGGTAAAAGTGATTCATTAACGTTGTTGATTCCCCACAAAGTAATTGAATCTTTATGTTTATTATATTATAATCCAATGCGGTAACGTCTACAGAGTCCTCTCGTGCCGTGTAAATATTAGTTCTTAAGTAAATAAATGACAAACATGCATATCAGGCGTTAGAGTTTTGTAAAAGAATTGTTAAAGCAAGCTCACAATGTTGCAAATACTCTGTTTATAGAATTTAATACCAAGTGATGAATTGATTACTAAAACATTTAGCTATTAATTAAACTAAACCGTTGATTTATTTTGTTGTAACAGGTGCGAATATACAACGTGAAAACAAATAAGGAGACATGTTCGATGTACGCGGTAGTGGAGCACCTAAGTTGCGGCTGCTGCGCGGGCACGGCGGACCGGTGCGCGCCGCCGAAGGTGTTCGACCCTCGTAAGTGCGGGTGCAAGTGTGGCAACCAGAAGGAGAGGAAAATATGCCGCAAGGTTTGTAGGACAACGGATGTCTAGGCCGTGGCCGGGTGTGGTACTGGCCGAACGCGAATGAACTTCAAAACATAAACAAAATATTAAAATATCTATGAAATTCAGAGAGAGATTAACTGCACTGTCTCAAGGTGTTAGTTAATATTCGAGTAGAGCAATGTTAAAACATTTTTCTCTGACTGTTTAATTCATTGGATAATTCATTTTCTGACCTCCTATTGAGTTTGATTTGTTTTATCTTTGTTATATCTACAAAAGTATTAAAATACCTGTTATATACCAAGTTCATTTGCTTCGTCACCCCAGGCCACCCGCCCGGCACACTATTGTGACTCGGCACGCATGACGCACTCGGCACTGTCCGCTGTTAACATTGGCTTCCTATCATTTCGATGTTCTTTTCCAAATTCACTCCTTACATCTTCAAATTTTGATTGAAATACCGACAGAATGTTTAAATTAAAGCTTGTCATCGTAGATGTAATCGTAAATGACATCGTAGCGTTGGATTCGACTCGGAGTTAAAGATGACTTTGACTTTTTTTTCTTTACTGATTCAATTCAATGTCTTATTTGCGTAAAGAATTACAAATTATATGCAAAACAGCATAAAATAATTACATAAATTAGTTCATAACTTTTTTGGGTCAAAAATCATAGGCTAAGTATCAATTACGTTTTGTCTAATAAACGCAAGAGGGCATACTATATTATTTCAATGGATGTTTCAGTATAACTGAAGTGTTTCAGTATTACCGTTTACTTCAGTTTAATAAGATTCACGAAATTCTGCTTAGGTATTTCAACCATTACGTGATGGAGGCTAATACTTAGTGTTGCTCAATTTATGTGTAGTGGTAGATTCATTTGTGTTGTATGGACTTAAAGGTGCTGCAGATCACAGCGTTGCCAATCTGACATCCCTTGTCTTCAGGCCTGCTTGTTAGATACACTCAGTCATAACATATCATCTAAAAGCTAAAACTTTAAACTTTTTAATTTAACTTAACATAAAACTTTTCATTTCTAAGTGTATCTAACTACCTTTCCGTTATCTGTTTGTGTGTTTATATTATTTTAAAGAAAAACAGTACTAACGGTAAATTATGTTCTTTACAGCGGAGGCTGACTATGAAGTGGAATCCATCTAAATGCATGTGTGAAAAGAAGCTCTCGTTCGGAGCAAAGGCAAAGAAAGCGTGAACCGATTGATTGAGATCAGGGAAACACCAGTGGCCCTTTTGGAGAAGTTGTGGGACTTGACCTGAGCACTGCCGCGCGCCCAATAAAGTGTATACTCAGAGGGACGCGGTGTGATGTGCACATGCGAACTAGTGCTGTGATGTGACTATATCAATGGAACTTTTCTACGCAGACTGATTACAAGTGTCTTATAGTTTAAGAAGCATTGGAATCTAAGCAGTATTATTAATTTATTAGTTAACGTAAATTATTTTATTAGTTTAAGGGAAAAATGGGGCCAAAGGTGCTGTGAGTGCTTTGTTCGAAAGTCGAAAACTTTTTGGTTTTACATGTTTTAATTGAATGCTTATTAGTTCTCAGTGTGTTTTGGTGTCTCTAACTTTAGTATTAATTGTTTAAAACGGCATCACTGTTCAGTATTGTGTAAGTATACCGCGTGATGACACGCAATTCCTAAATTGTGATATAGATATTCCATTTCCGTAGGTTAATTTAGGAAAATGTATGTACCGTTTAGGTAAATTTTTAGACGTTAAGTATTTTGCTTGTAGTGTTCTAGTCAAGCGATGTTATCGATTGTAATGTATGGATATTGTGACTCGATTCAATCTAGCTCTCTCCCTGTAAATATACAATAACTTATTTAATTACTTTTATGTGAGGTCTATGAAGTGTCTAGCTAGCTAAAATCTAGATTTAAGTGTTTTCTTTTATATCAGGGACCTAGTCTTCTTACAATAGTGCCAAAGGCAGGGAATCTCACATGTCTTATTTATTCCTATTTAATTTATTAAGCTTTAAGTGCTCGAAACTCCGTAGCTTAAGTTTTGTACTTAATTAGTATTAAGTGAGCAGTAAAAATAAACAGTACTTATTTTTTTAATAAAATGAATTTCATTGACGACCTCCTGGCTTAAACATACCTACTCGAAGATACTCGTACATCTAAGATATTTTAAAAAATCAAAAGAGACCCAACGAATGGGTTAGTATCACTTGGTCTGAAATGCAACCGGTCTATGTTGCAATTAGCCTTAAAACCAACTGGTCTAGTTAGCGATTCGCCTAAAATGCAACTGGTCTTTACATCAACTCGCCTAAAACGCAACTGGTCTATATATTAACTCGCCTAAAACACTAGTGGTCTGCAATACCAGAATAAGGCTGGTATCACAGCTGTGCGGGAGATCCGTAAGGAGAGTCCACCCGTTTACGGGCCGCCAGCACGCAAAACATTGCTCTTGAACAAGTTGTTTAGTTTTATACACATTCAGCTTGTGTACGTGTTCCACCCGGACGTCCACCATCCGGAACAGTCCGATATCGCTGTGAAACCATATTCCAGTTATCACACCCCTGCGCACGTGCATAATTAAAAAATAAAACGCTACCACAATCAATTTTGGGCATATCAATCAATTTTTATGTTCTGCCGTTAAAGTTGTTCTGTTTCGAGGTATATTATTCCTTGAAAAATTGTTGAAAGAATCCTTTCAAGATATAAAATTAACCAAAAACATATTTAACGTTAACAAAAAAAATGCGATTAATAATTTAACTCCAAATACAAAGGGCAATTGCAAAACTTGAAAGAAGGAAAGATGGAGAATATTACAGAAATTAAGAGGAAGCTAAAGTAATATTGACGGAGTAATTTAAAAATCTTGTTGTAATTTAAAAAAGAAAAGAAAAAGAAACTGGATCCTATTTTATCTTAAGTAAAGCAAAGAAAAGTTTTGTTCAATTAATTAAAACATTTACTAAAATTATATTTTCAATTTTTAGACCAGTCGCGTAAGAGACCAGTCGCGTAATAGACTAGTCGCGTAATAGACCAGTCGCATTATAGACCAATCGCGAAACATTACAGTGTTGCGTTTAAGGCTAATTGCAACATAGATACAAACCCGAACGGATCAACGGGATTTTTGAATGTCCCGAACTGACAATATTTCGAGTTTGGAACAATGACTAACAAATACTACATACTCAAAGGTTTGAAAAGTAAAATCTTGACACAAGAAGAGCAAAGCCAAATGACCCGACGACACATGACAGAAAAAAATAAGACCCGACATCGATTTTAATTGTTTTCTCATTCTTTTGAAAATTTTTATGAATATGGTTTTTGGCGATAATTGATAGTGATAATATCAGCTTCCACCAAAAAAAAAACTGAAAGAAGAGACATCAGCAAAATATTGCAATAATGGCAGAAAATCAGCAACAACAATAATTTTCCACGTTAAAAACGTATGAGTCACCGACTTCAATCCCGACAATAGTTCGCAAAAAGTTGATAAATGGAATAAATTTATAGAGTTCCGATAGTTTCAGGATTGTGTAGAGATAAGGGGTTATTTCCTCAGTTTTCCTATTTTTCGCGGGCTACAATGCCTATTAGCCGATAACTATAATACAAACGAAAATGTCTTCGTTTATTTGGATGATGTTCTGGTTTGTAAGTATTTTTTGTTTTCGTTGATTTTATTTAAAAGCCCTGAAGCCCTGAATCGATAAAAGTTATACGGGACCACTGCAGGAGTATACTCTTTCAAACAAAAAAAGAATTTTGAAAATCGGCCAATAGTTGGCGGAGTTAACGAGTAACAAACATACAAAACAAAAATAAAAAAAACATACAGCCGAATTGAGAACCTCCTCCTTTCTTGAAGTCGGTTGAGACAAGTACTTACCTAAGTAAAAACTAAGGAATCCCCGATTGTCTCTGTTGAATTTACAGATAGCAAAAATCATCTTTACTGTGGAGTATGTATTAAGAGAACGAACTAAACTATGAGTGAGTTGACTGGTTAATCAGATTTCACTCGTTCATTTATTCTCTTGTTCTTCAACTTCAGTGATGGACGTGTATTAGCTTCCCAGTGTCAAATAATATATTAATTGATTTAAATGTGACTACTTCGTTTCCTTTGCTCATAGCCTAATTCCCATAGGTTATGGGCCCAGGATGCTCTGTGTGATTTTCGAATATAATATAATATAAAATATATGTGTTGTAAAAATATGTGAAAATTTTTGACGTCTATGTTCTTGCTTTGAACAGTTCAAAAAATTTGATTTTTTGACAGTTCTGTGTCATTGTAAAAATTGTTGTGATATAACATTTCTATAAAATGGAAAATATAAAATCTAAAAGAAATATAAAAGCTTTTAACGGTGAGAAGTACAGCGTTTGGAAATTCCGAATACGCGCGTTACTAACCGAAATTGATGTAATAAAAGTTATTGATCAAGACCCGGTAACATTGGACGAGGAATGGGAGAAGTGCAATAGAATTGCGAAAAGTACTATTGTAGAGTATCTATCAGATTCATTTCTCGGTTTTGCATGTGAAGGTAGCACGGCGAAGGAAATTTTTAAGAGTTTAGATTCTCTTTATAAACGTAAGAGCATGGCAACGCAATTGGCGATTAGAAAGAAGCTTTTAACTTTAAAGTTGCAAGGAGATACAGCACTGCTTAAACATTTTGCTATTTATGACGACTTGCTCACTGAATTGCTAGCAGCTGGAGCAAAATTAGAAGAGACTGATAAAGTAGCACATTTGCTGCTAACACTGCCTACGAGTTACGATGGAGTTGTAACGGCGATTGAAACATCGTCCGAAGACAACTTAACTTTAGCGTTCGTAAAAACAAGATTGTTAGATCATGAAGTAAAGTTAAAAAAACGAGTCTTCTGATACTAGTGCAAAAGTTCTTCAAGTTAAGCAATATCCGGAGACACATAAAACATCAAATCGTAAAAGGAAGTCTGATAATGCACAAAAACTAACTCACAACCATAATAATAATAAAAAAATATAAAAATTTACAAAATATAAAATGTCATCACTGTGGACGCAGGGGACACATGAGGAACGATTGCTATTTTTTCAAAAGGATGAATAATCAGCTTAAAAATTCAGACAGGACTTTACAGGCGGTTGAGACAAACCAACAGTCAACGTCAAATGATTTTTCTGGATTTGCTTTTATGACCAGTGACGGTGACTACCAAGTTAATGGTCACGAAAACAAAATTACTTTTTTGCTGGATTCGGGTGCTTCCGACCATATAGTAAACAGGGAAGATCTTTTTAGTAATTTCACTTCTTTAACAACACCATTAAAAATTTCTGTCGCTAAAAATGGTGAATTTATTTCAGCCACAAAGAAAGGTTCCATATATGTAACCAGTAATATGGGCATTAAAGGAACACTGGAGGATGTTTTGTTCTGCCGTGAGGTTCCTTATAACCTCCTACTTATCTGTTTCCAAGATGCAGCGTGCTGGATTCACAATCATTTTCGGACAAGAGGGTGTCCAAATATGTAAAGATGGTAAAACTATTATGCAAGGTACGTCTTTAAATAACTTAATTGCTGTTGATTTGGTGGCGTCTGTAAATATTTGTTGATCTGTTTCCCAAATAAGCAATGATAGTACTAAAAGTTATGAGTTGTGGCATCAACGTTTAGTTCATATTAGTAAACAAAAATTTTTGGAATTAAAAAGTAAACAAATGGTTGAGGATTTGAGTCAAATTGAGTTAGTTATACCGAATGACAGTCTTTGTGAACCATGCATACAAGGGAAGCAGTGTCGACTTCCGTTTAACCGAGCTAAAGATAAAAGCTATATTAACCGACCTCTATATGTTGTTCATTCAGATGTATGTGGCCCTATCACTCCTTCTACTATTGACTACAAAAATTGTTTTGTGACGTTTACTGATGAGTTTACGCATTATTGTGTAACGTATTGAATTACGTATAAATCGGATGTATTTAATGTCTGTAAAGATTTTGTTGCAAAAAGTGAAGCTAAATTTAACTTAAAGTTAGTTACGTTGTATTGTGATAACGGTGGAGAGTATTTATCCACTGAAATGAAAACGTTTTGTGTTGAGAAAGGAATCACTTATCATTTGACAGTTCCAAGAACTCCGCAATTAAGTGGTGTTTCTGAAAGAATGAATAGGACGATAACTGAAAAAGCTCGTGCCATGTTAAACGGTGCTAAATTAGAAAAAGTTTTCTGGGGTGAAGCAGTATTGACTGCTGTTCATTTAATTAATATATCACCCACTAAGGCTTTAGGATCGTCAAAAACACCATACGAGAACAAGAATATCCTGAAAAGTTGTGTAAGAAAAACCATGACAAAGCAATCGAATCTGAACAAATAGGTGATTTGAAGTCAAATAAAAATCCGGAAAAGTCAGATAACAGTCTTGAGCTTAGAAGGAGTGACAGGATCAAAGGTCGTGATCCTATTTCTTATAGAGAGACTGATGATTATCTGATGTGTGTTGATTCAGTTTGTAACATACCGACTTCTTTTGAAGAAATTAAAAATCGGGCTGATAGGTCTAAATGGGAGGAAGCCATAAATAGCGAATTGATATCTTTAACTCAAAATAAAACATGGACAATAGTGCCAAAACCTGATAACCAAAATATCGTAGATTGCAAATGGATTTTTACGATAAAACATGATGAGTTTGGGAAACCTTATCGATATAAGGCGCGTTTAGTTGCGTTAGTCAAGAATATCTTACTGACTATAATGAAACTTTTGCGCCAGTCGCCAGGATTTCTAATTTTAGATTTATCATTTGTTTTGCAAATCAGTTTAACTTATTAATTCACCATATGGATGTAAAAACTGCCTTTCTAAATGGTTACTTAATAGAAGAAATCTATATGAGGATACCCGAGGGCGTAAAAAATAAAGGTGATAACGTTTGTAAATTAAATAAGGCATTGTACGGACTTAAACAAGCAGCTTGCTGTTGGTTCGAAACGTTTGAAAAATGTTTGAAAGAAAAAGGTTTCCAGAACTCTTCTGTTGATAGGTGTATTTATGTGTTAGATAAAGGAGATGTGACTAAGAATATTTACTTAGTTCTTTATGTTGATGATTTAGTAATTGCATGCGCTGATATCCACACGATGGATAATTTTAAAATCTATTTAATGTCTAAATTCGAAATGAAAGATTTAAAAGAGATAAAACATTTTCTTGGTATTAAAATATCTCGAAACGATGACGTAATAACGCTAGACCAAAGTGTATATGTTTTGAACAAATTTAAAATGCACGATTGTAATTCAGTTAGTACTCCTTTGGAGAGTAAACTGAACTATGAAGCGTTAAACTCGGACGATAAATGCAGTGCACCTTGCAGAAATGTAATAGGGTGTTTAATGTATATAATGTTATGTACTCGTCCTGATTTAAGTACTAGTGTCAATATTTAGAGCAGATACACAAACAAAAATAATAAAGAGTTATGGCAATGTTTAAAAAGGGTGCTCAGATTTTTAAAAGGAACTGTGGATTTAAAATTAACTTATAAACGATGTGATTACCAAAATATATTGTGTGGGTATGTAGATTCTGATTGGGGTGGTAGTGATACGAGAGACAGAAAAAGTACAACTGGATATTTATTCCAAATGTTTGATGAATGTACTATAACATGGGGTACAAAGAGGCAAACTTCGGTGGCGACCTCATCTACGGAAGCCGAGTACATGGCATTGTACGAAGCTGTTCGCGAAGCTTTGTGGCTTAAGTCTCTAGCGACCAGTATCCATGTTGCAATATCAAAACCGATAATTATTTATGAGGATAACAACGGTTGTATAAGTATCGCGAATAATCCCACAAATCATAAAAGAACTAAACACATCGACATAAAATATCATTTTTCTCGAGAACAAATTGAGAAAAATATAATAAAGTTAATATATGTTCCTACAGGTATGCAGTTGGCGGATGCGCTTACGAAACCCTTGCCAGTTGTCGCATTTAAAAATTTCTCAGAAAAAGTGGGTTTACATTTGTAACTCATTAATTTATTATGTTTAAGAATTATTGATTTTGTTTTGTTTTTAATGAGTGGGTTACATGTTATCTTAAAATGCAAATGCAATGTTTTGTTCGGTTATATGTTGAGATACAATTGAAGTGGCCTGGTAAGGTTTTTCTGGGTTTTTCCTTACCTTTTACAACAAATGTTGGGTCATACTGTATTTAACTCCCAGCACACACTCGGAAGTTATGCATGTCCTAATTAGGTAATTAGTATTATAATTTATTGTGTATAAAGATAAAGTACCGATTAATTTTTGAGGGGGCGTGTTGAATTTACAGATAGCAAAAATCATCTTTACTGTGGAGTATGTATTAAGAGAACGAACTAAACTATGAGTGAGTTGACTGGTTAATCAGATTTCACTCGTTCATTTATTCTCTTGTTCTTCAACTTCAGTGATGGACGTGTATTAGCTTCCCAGTGTCAAATAATATATTAATTGATTTAAATGTGACTACTTCGTTTCCTTTGCTCATAGCCTAATTCCCATAGTCTCAACCGGACAAAAACGCCCGAAATCCGCAACCGCGCTCATTCTTAACCACATTTACTTAATTCGGTAATTAACTTACTTGATTAAATCGATTAAAGTGTGACAGGAAACTGTAGTTTGCATTGTCACGCGGTTAAATCAGGAGCATCCATCCACCGTGAACCAACCAGCCGTGATTGGGAATTCTCAATTATTATGTGACCGTCAGCCCGAGGCCTTACCTACCATGGAAATCAACTTTTTCACATAAACGTGCCTCGTGCCTGGAATCCATAGAAAAAAAATCCTAGCTTTAATCAGTAGCAAAACTATACATGATTCTGCCCATGGTACTTTACCCGAATGAAACCCACATGGAACTCCCAAAACAATACCATACTTTCTATACTTTCCACTTTGTTATTAAGTTTTTAGTTAATAACAAAGTGGAAAGGAAAGGTAAATAAATGTTTTGACTTAATGCATGTCCCATAAAAAAGTTGTTAGGTTTAGTAGGCTGACATCCTCAATTTAAACTTAACCATTTTTAAATAGAGGTTCCCTTTAGGATATAAATAGGTGTAGAATATATAAGACTGGCTTTTCCAGAATTCCTGCGGGAACGAAATCTAGGCCGTCTTCAAGTATCTGTTCTCGTGGAAAAGTAGGCCAGTTGAAGGGCTGGGTTTTGGAGATTAACTCAGCCTCTCAACCACCAAATAGCAACCAACCAGAAAGGGTAAAGGTAAGCGTTCGTAGAGCGGTGAAAACGGTATTTGCTTCACCAGACGTGAGGCCTGGTGTTCCTTAATTCGAGTTTTACGACAGCAGATTGAACCTTGGTGCTCTTCTATGGGGGTTTCTTGAGTGTCTTTTTTAATGGAAATAGGCCTATTAAATCAGTGTCGTAGTCATCATTGTTTCTATGCAAATATCAAAAAACCCGTACCGCTACAGTATCTAGGGTACTTAACTAGATAAATCAGTAATTTCCTCAGCCGATGCGGATGTACGGTCGGAAAAAAAGTGAAATAAAGCGTTTTTTGTCGACGTAGCCTTCACGGCACCGCCACCGTGTCAGTGGGTTATCCCTGCAGCAAGCCTTGGCCGATGGCCGGCGTGCCGCGTCATCACATCACATCACATCACATCAACTCATCAATTGAATAAGATATGTTTTTATGTTAAATCTCTTTGGTAACCTTTTGTTATACGTAAACCACTTATTTCATCTAATAAGCCTGAATTTAGTGGCATCAAGTGGTTTTAAAACCACTGATACTTTGCCTACCCCGATAGGGATTATTAGGCGTAAGCGTAAGTATATTATTATGTATAGGTACTACTACTATGAAATAATATGGTATAGCCTGTAGAGCTATCTATGCATACATTTTCTTAATAAGAAAAGTGAGCATAAAAACTTTATTACTTACGTAAACAAATCGGTACTAAGAGGTGATAGAGGTGTGTTTGGATTTTGTTTGAAAGTTGACTTAGATAATAGATATGGTTTTTAGCCATATTTGATCAAAATTAGTTCAGCCGTTTAGGAGTTCTATAAAGTATGGACGCATTGCATCGATATCTATCGGGATTTTTCAAGTAAAAGGAAAACAATTAAACATTTGTATCGTTATTAAGTTAGTATTGTAACTAATTGTATGATAGAGAGTTTATAGAGAGTGATAAAAACGGATCATGAAATAATACCCGGACAATGGAACACACGTCTGGTGTATAAACAGATACTTATAGAATTCCTTTTCATCACTATTTACTTGCTTTTTGTATGGATATATAAGGAAAATGGTGCATTACAATTAAGTACATTCATTGTCGTTAACATGTCCACAAATTATAACTAGGTAACTTGTTTAAAGGTAAATACTTAGTAAGTTAGTGTTAGTGCAGATTTAACAGCTGCGAGAAGAATTATAATTGATAAGTCAGTTCTACACAGTGTTAAGTGAATGACGGAGAGTAAGGAGTTGTAAGGACTACGTAGACAAAGTCAAGAAGAAACAGCTAGTTTTAGTACAGACTATAGACCAACACACTTGTCGGTTTAGTATAAATAAATCAGTTTTATGGGGTCTCGTACAGTAAAGTTGTCACTACCCACATTTTAATTCACACGGCACCATGCAATAAACAAAATGAGCTACAATGCATGCGGGATACTAATGATGTACATTGATGTAACTAATTAATACACGGATCTTCAAAAAAAATGTTTTTAATAAAATGAATTAATTCCAGAAAGGAATAACTTACAAAAGACATTATAGAATGCGTTATTTAAGGAGACTACAGCACCCGATAAAGGCAGCACACATAGGAATAGTGCCATCTACGTCTCTCAACAGGCCTGGGCCGGCAGTACGAACAGTGTCGGTACACGAAGTTTACGGACTATGAAAGCGTGCGTGCGTAAAAACATATTCGAAAGTTAGAAAAATGAGATTTATGGAAAGGTAACAGCTTAAATCGAAAAATGCGTTAACTACTTATCGAGAGTGTTCAATCACGAACATTTTGATGGCAAATTCAAGTTCCTGTGTGTGCATTTTACTATCGTTTTTACAGCTTAAAAGATACTCAATATTGGTATTTAGAGGTGACTTTGTGAGCTTTTTCTATCGAACCAAAAGTGCTGAATCATGTTTTCAGCAGACTACTTATCTAGTTTATGTCCTGAATATTACCGTAGTATTTTTTTCTTCGATTTAATGCAGTTCGTCATGCTTACCTACGCATAATAAAATCGTAATTTAGGTGCTGTAGTCGCCTTAAGCTACTTTGCTCCAAATACTGTTATCTCTACGTCCTAAGCAGTAGTGGTCATAATCATAAGTTACAGGGCGTGCTTGGACGGGCGCCTGTCGCATGCGAAAATTGTGCGATACACTTTTCTCTAGTTGGGTTTTCATCTTTTGGCGCACACGAGCGGACACGTCCATCTTCATTGTCTGTTATGTCGTATAACTTTTTAAAGAAAAAGTCCTTCAACTACTCGCCACACTGATGACTACTGATTGTCCCACTAAATCCTTTGGTTCAATATACTTAACTACTCGTATTAGAAGGTGAATGAGTTCGTCCGTCCGTCCGTTATACGGCAATGCACTCGGACATGACAAATATATTAAGGTTCTTTTTACTGCCCCATAAATTCGTAATGTTAAATCCACGCACAACCAAAAGTTTAGTTTTTTGTTATTTAACAATGTGCTGTTTATATACATATTTAAAGAACGGTTTTTCCAAGTCGAAAAAAGGCAAAATATGATTGAAGATTATAAGTATGATAACTAAATTACCTACTAAGGTTTCTTATCTATACTAATCATATAAAGAGGATTGTTTGTTTGCATTGAATAGGCTCCGAAACTACCTAGATACTGGACCGATTTGAAAATTTCTTTTACCATAAGAATCCTACATTATCCGTGATGAACATAGGGTACATGGTTTTCCCGAATTCCTACAGGAACGAAGTCCCGGGCGGAAAGGTAGTATTGTATAATTATCTCAACGATCTGGCCTACGAAACTTGCTCCTGCGGAGTAAACTTGCTTTTCGCCCACGACTACGTTTTCATAAAAAATTATGGCCATGGGTAAAAGTTAATAATTACCTACTACTATGATATTCAATAGTTTCTACATGACAGGATTAAAAAGATCAGCCCTGTTCATAAGTTAGAGTAGCTACAAACTAAGAAAATGAATGTTGCATTTTGGCAAGAAGGCCTCCTTTGTACACCGTAACTCTAAGCTATGTTTGGATTTGTGTCTTCTATCTATAAGTGCAATATATTTTGATTTGAAAGAAATCCATGGATTATGAAATTCTTCTCCTGAGGAAGACTGCACCTTTGCGAATAGGCGCAAATGTGCTAATGTAATTTACTATATTGACATGTTTAAGTAACATTTTGTATGTTCAATGATTTGAATTTGAAGAATAGAATAAAATAAGAATAGAAAATCAGAATTAGAGAGTCATTAAATGTAATAGAACCAAAAAGTTAGCATATAAAAAATGTAGCATAATATGTCAAAAATGTAACCTAAAACAAAGTATATACTTCCACGCCGAACTGGGAGTGAAAAAAAAACTTAGAATGTACCAGCTACCAACTCTTCCCAGGCTTACTGTTGAAGCCAGTAAGTGGGACCAAAGGGTTTTGCTGTGTTGTGGGCAGAGGGCTGACAACCTTTCACCACTAGGTATACTAGGTATACTCGTGACTGTTGCTGCACTTAGGTCCTGGCAGAATATCAGCACTATACAGGTAAAACTGTAGCATTATGCTGAGCCAGCGCCGACTTCATCTGTGCAACACGGGCAGCACGGTGCAGCACTTTGTTTTATGTTTGTAAGTGTTTTTTAGTTATATCTTTAATTTGTCTTTAATTTGTTTTTGTCTTTGTGTCTGTTGTCTGTTAAGTGTCTTCTGTGTTTATGTATTGTGATGTCTGTGTTGTACGCCGAAATAAAGCATTTTCTATTATATTCCATTCATGTAGCGAAAATAGACCAGTCAACGAGGAAATTGTTGTATGGAGCCTTCCGAAAAATTCCCCCGACTTTGAAATTTAGCATGTGATGAAGTTAGGTAATACTGATTACAGATGTACAATAACCCAACAAATTTTCCTAGGAGAAGTTAGAAATCTAACCTAACCTAACCTAAACTTGAAAATTGCTTATTACTCTCGATGAAAAATTCCCCCGCCTCTGAAATTTGGCATGCGATGAAGTAAGGTAATATTAATTACAGATGTACGATAATCCAACAAATTTTTATAGGAAAAGTTAGAAATATAAATTAAAATTAATGAAGTTGTGATGTAGTGCGATGACAAACAGGACCCACCTCAGCATGTGTTGCAGCAGAAGCCGCAACGCTGGTTTTCAGTTAAGCCCCTAAATGAGTGTATGTGTACTTACGTAGTACTTACGGAATAAAGAAAGTATATATATATATATATATATATATATATATATATATATATATATGTGTTATGTTTTGGATAATTCTTAGCAATTTTCAAGTTTTGGTTAGGTAAGGTTAGATATCTAACTTCTTATACGATTTTTTTTGGTTTATTGTACATCTGTAATCTGTATTACCTAATTTCATCACATGTTACATTTTAGAAGTGAGGGAATTTTTTACAGAGAGTAGGTAATAAGCAGTTTTCAAGTTTAGATTAGGTTAGGTTAAATTTCTAACTTCTCCTATGAAAATTTGTTGGGTTATTGTACATATGTAATTAGTATTGGGTTAGTTCACATTTCCCCCCTGAGAGAATCCCCCTTAGGGGGGAAAAGTGAACTCTCGTGTAAAATTAGTGCAGAAATCCCCCTTGACATTTAAGAAGAGTGCAGTTTTCCCCCCTTACCTAACTTCATCACATGCTAAATTTCAGAAGCGGGGAAACTTTTCACCGAGAGTTATATGACATTTTCAAGTTTAGGTTAGGTTAAATTTCTAACTTCTCCTATGAAAATTTGTTGTATTATTGTACATCTGTAATTAGTTTTACCTAACTTCATCACATGCCAAATTTCAGAGGCGAAGGAATTTTTTACCGAAAGTTGTAAGCAATTTTCAAGTTTAGGTTAGGTTATATTTCTAATTTCTCCTATGAAAATCTTTTGGATTATTGTACATATGTAATCAGTATTACCTAATTTCATCACATGCCAAATTTCAGAAGCGGGGATTTTTTTACCGGGAGTTATAAGCAATTTTCAAGTTTAGGTTAGGTTATGTTAGATTTCCAACTTCTATGAAATTTTGTTGGATTATTGTACATCAGTTATCAGTATTACCCAACTTCACCACATGCCAAATTTCAGAGGCGGGGAAATTTTTCGGGTCCCATACGCCCCGTTGATCGGTCTAAAATGGGGGGAAATTACATTCTACATACTGCGCTTGCCAACGTAAACAAAAATCTCGGACATTACCAACGAAAATGTTAATAGTCACTTATGCTTGATCAACTAGTCCCAGTCGAGATATTTTTTAAAATATATGTCTTTTTCTAGTTGACTCTTGAACTGTTAGTTCCCTTACCCCGTCTCCAAACCACATGACCTCACGTCACGTCGAGTGATTCAGCGCAATGTTTATAATGTCAGATTTATAACTCCGTGAAAAATTCGACAGAATACGTAGGCCAGCATTCCTGAGCCGTTAGTGTAGTCGTTATCTCGGCAGAGTCGCTTCCACCTCTGACGTACTTCCTTGACAGATTGCGTCCCAAGTCCTTTTATACTGCACTGACGACGTTTGCTCAAACGTAAAATTTACTTTCAGTTTGGGTCATACTTAGTCACATACGTTACCTACTGAGCTTGGTTAAAGATAAATACTTTGATGATTATGGCCTGCCTAACCTGCACAGTACACAGACCTTTAATTCCAGTCAAGAGAAAATCATTTATGGGGTCGGTCGTTAGTAGAATAACCTAATCTACCTATAGATTTAGACTATACACGAGACTCTAGTAACAGAGGAACCCATTTTACTGAGTTTCTACGCTCTACAGTATAAGGCATGAAGTTCCCATAAAAGGCAATAGAGAAGATCACGCATCATCGGGTAGTACACGCAAACGTGAGATTATTTTGGGCTTGCACCACCGTTATATCTGGCGCTCTGTAAACACAGGCTTTAATTAGGTTCAGTTCAATGGTTACGCATGCGCGTGGGCTAGATTGATGCGCACCATGTTTATTTTGATGGCGCGAAAATTCCAACATGTTTGTTTTCTAATGTTCGATTTCGTGAAAATTCACTACGAGCGCTGACAGATGTGTTATTCTGATTGGGCGAGTGCATCGCATCGCAGTTTATTATTGGGTCTTATTTGGAGTGATCGGTGATTGCACTTTTCGCTTGGTTTGGTTTCTTGTGATTCAGATTAGTAAATACCATGGATTTATATTTGTAAACACATTCTTGTATTCCTGAGATGGTGCTTTCAGATTAGAAGCTAGAGTATAACTCTCTTTTAAATCTTTTTGTAAGTCGTTTTATTTTTCGCAGATATTTACGACTTCAAATTTTATTAAAATAACTAAAATATGTACTAAAATAACTGTCTAGTTAACATAAACAGAGTAAGTTGGCAAGTACAACTTTACGGGGAAACACTGGTAAATTTCAACCAAGTAGTCAACTGCATCTACTCCGTGATCTACTCGTATCCGTTTAAATAGCATTTACTAAAAATGTAAGTGAAGAGTATTTCATCAGGGAACTTTTCGGAAAAAGTAGCGTGATTTGATAATATAGTATACTACCAATTTATAGGTAGATCGTATCTAAATCTAGCCTACTATCTTACCCCACTATCGGCTAACTTACTCCTGATATTTATGTTAACTAGGTACGACCACTTTTGATGAGCAGTCATATTGTCGTTGGTGCTCGAAACATAGGCTAAAATAACAATTTACTTAGTCGATTTCTGCATGACTTAGAGCGAAATCCGTCGCAGAAACAATACGGTGGACGGACGATTTGGAAACAGATGACACGTAGGTCTTTGCTCTGCCCTTAGAATAACGGCCATTTTTTTTAGCTTTTATATTTACTGGTACACTTTCACTCGTTCTAAATAGTTCAGCCTGGGGCGAGTAAATCACATCACTAGTGAACGTAGTGCCGCATTCTTAGTAACGGAAAATACCTTCGCGCTATATATTTTCGGAAAATACCTGTGAAGTTACTCAGTGAACCAGAGCACCCAGTCAGACCTGGTAAACAAGGTGCGCTTGTACCAGAGCTCATACCGGCCCACCCACACAACATATTCTGGGCAAAACAAAACACTAATAACAAGCATTACAAACTTTTAAATTCCAGAATAAGATGGTTTAAAATAAACCTAACACGATGTTAAAATTAACGGACAAGTTATTTTAGTACAGAACATATTATTTGATTACATATTTTATAAAACGGGCAAGTACGAGTCGGACTCGCGCACGAAGGGTTCCGTACGTAATGCTATGAGGGTAGGTAATTAAAACCGGCCAATTGCGAGTCGGACTCTATAAAATCCATTATCTCTATAAAAACGGAAAAAAAATCACGTTTATTGTATGGGAGCCCCCTTGAATATTTATTTTATTCTGGTTAGTAAAAATATGTGATCAATTTATGAAACCTCTTCGTGATTAAAATCAGTAAGTAGGACTCGAAGCTCCAAGTTTTTCGAGTTGTGCGCTGAATTGAGAGATGTTCACAAAATCATAACATAGTACTACATTAAACAAATGAATAATGCCCATTAAAATGCGTTATTTAGTACTGAAACAAGGCAAATATTTGGGATTCTTGGCGGGAAATCAAACGGAAGCTGGCGAATTATGTTCCCATTTCACGTGTTAGTAATAATGTTTCAATTTGAAAGGAATTTCCCTCAAATATTTGGCTCCAAGATCGCCTTTGAACACAAAGTATTCATGACTGTTTGCGTGACGCAGCCAGGAACGCAGAATACTGTTCGGCGGAAGTGGATCGGGTTAACGTAACAAAAAGCGTCAACGTGTCTAACATGGGGTGACTTTAGTGAGTGAAACTTTAAGGGTTGATGCTCCCCGTCAAACTGAACTACTTGCCCTAAGAAACCATTATAAAATTCTCAAAAAAATCGGATTTTTATACTTTGGCAATTTGCCGATTGCGAGTGGCGTTATTTTTTCATATTTTGACCTCTGTTCCATGATGATCATTTTCGTGGGCTGACTGACATCCTGAATTGTCGTTAACTTAGTAAAAGCTGCGCGCTTTAACCTTTTCACCGCTTAAGTCTGATATATCAGACGTTTAAGTTTCGTACCCTTGCCGCCAGTCTGATATATGAGACAAATAAATTTTACCAATTTAACTGTATTTTTTCTAATTATTAATGTCGTGGCGTGTGGTGAACGTTTTTGACGAAAACTCGTGGCGCTAAAAAGGTTAAAAAAGTGTTGTCACTCGTAGAGATGAGTTGAGATGAGTTGTCCCTGCCTCTCAATCCACACTTCCGGGTTTGAATTCCGGGGTCAACATTATTTTGTCTAGAGAATATAATAAGATCTCCATCTTGTTAGTTGTTCGTATTAAGTATTTGAAACTAGCTGAAGTTGCTATTTTAAATGTAAGGCTTGTGTAGTGGCTAGTTTTAAAGTAAAACAAGTAAATAATTTTCTTAAACGAAGATTTATTCTTGCTGAATAATTTAAGTATGATTAAAACTATATGTATAAAGTATATTTATTTACAAATCAGTAGATTAAAATTACTGTTTTTTATGATAGCAACAATAATTAATGTATTTGACAGTGACTTAGACTTAGATGTATTTGACTTAGATGCCATAGTGTATCAACCGTATTCTAAATCAACGGATTCTCCATCGATAAATAGACAAAGCGAAGCTTCATCTATGCCAGCATACACGTGTGACATAATCTTGTCATGCATCTCGGTCTGACCATTTCTTCTAACACATAGCGACAGAACGAAATAGTTAAAGTAATCTCAGCATGGCAATATTATCTCAAGCATGATTATGTCTGTGAAGCCGAACTGCTTTCCTCAAAGAACCCACATATTTTTCGATAAAATCACAGTTTTGCATAATTTGCATTAAGTACTAATGCAAATTATGCAAAACTGTGATTGCATAATTTGCATTAAGTTCTAACCAGGAAAACTTTTGCAAGAGGTGTAACGGATTTCTGCATCATGTTATCCTCCTGTTACTATGGGACTCCTCATAATTTCTTCGGTAGCTTTAACATTGTGTCCACTTTAAGATGTAAGCTTACTCTCTCTTAAATATCGACAACTCTCATGTACACTTTTATGAAATAGCGAAATTATTACTTTATGTCGAATTTCCCAAATTACGTTCTGTATTCTTTTGACACCTGATAATTTTATGTTGAATTTTCCGAATCACGTTTACTATTTTTTTGTCACCCAATTATTGAGGAAAAATGAGAAAGATGCCGGGAGACTCGGAAGTCTACCCGACTCTGACAAATTGAATGTTTTAGAATACGGTTGTAACTTTGACTTGACACACAGAGCACTTAACCAGTAGAGGTGCAATCTAGGGCGAACGTTTCTCGCAACACTTCAGTGATTCATCACTGATATTTGTAAGGCGGCGCGCGGTCACGCCACTAGTTCTATCTCTCTCCCTCGCAGGCAAGATAGGACTCGTCCCCCCCCCCCCTTTGCCTCAGCTATTGACGAGAATTTATTTCTAATCAATTAACGTTCAATGCACCTCTACTGGTTACTTGCTCGATGCTTTGACAAGTCAATACAGACTGTCTAGACTTAGGACCTTATTACACAACGAGACTCAAGACCGCATTACAGAACGCGACTCAGACTCTGATCTATACTTAAGTAGCAGTCGTTTTTTTTAATTTTGGGAGTGAGAGAAAGAGATAATCATACTTAAGTATAGATCAAGTCTTGAGCCTCCTTCTGTAATACGGGCCTCAGACTCTGATCTATACTTGGGTAGCAGTCTTCTTTGTCATTTTGATTGTGAGAGAAAGAGACAAACAATACTTAAGTATAGATTAAGACTTGAGTCTCCTTCTGTATTAAGGGCCTTAAAGTACGCCTGCCGTTTTTTTCCACAAACAGATAGTTTGTTGCGTTTCAAGTAATTGTTACATGTAGTGGTTAAGGCTAGCCCTAGCTATTTCACTTTCAGGTGGATACTAGAAACAAGCTGTTATGTAGATGAGACAATACATATTTACGAAATAATGAAAATGGTTTTGATACCTAACAAGAAAGATACGGATTTCTTGTTTTTACGTACATATATTCATATATATACGCTCACGCCCATTGTATTAAATTGATTTAACAAGTTGTAACAATGTAAATAATATTTTTTTAGAAAAACAGATTAATCAAATACCTACATTATATTTGTCTAAAGATAACCAGTTTGGAGTTTTGCCTACATGTAATAAGATTCAATTTTCAACAAAACATTGTTCAAAAAAGATATGAATTATATCAGTGCAATATACAATCATAACAAAAACTCTACTTATAAAATACTTTATTTTATTTATGTTTACATTACACCCGGTGGAATTAATTAATTATCATTAATTTTATTTATTCATTGGCACAACTATTATTACGTTTTATATACTGTCGTTCACTATTCTATTATGCTGTAAGTATAATAAAATTAATATTGGTATCACTAAAATATCAATATTCAGTTTTTTTCAAAGAGGTCATGAATTAATCTACTATTTTTGGTTAGGTGTTTAAAAAAATGTAAACAATTAAGATTTCTGTTTATATTGGAAGATGCATTTGTAAAAACTTCGATTAAGAGACATTGTTACGATATGTGGTTGATAAAAAATACACGTGTGTCATAATTGTTTACATTTTTTAAATGCCTTCTTTATCAAATAGAGTATAATCAGTTGCACAAACTAAAAAGATAAACTAAGAAAGTAAGATTTAAAAAATCACTAAGTTTGGTCTTAAAATCTAAAAGAAACAGTCTTAAAAGCGGCAGATCAATTTAGAAAAAGATTTCGAATAGAGGGAGTCCGCAATACCCCTTTCATTTCTTATTAAATTCTGATTTAAAATAAAATATATTTTATCGAAAAAAGAAACTAAATAAAACTCAGTTGCAGAGACATACATTGAAGTAAACGATACTTTAAATATCATACTGTGACTTTCAGTATTGTTTAAATAAACAAGGACGGCATGACATTTAGAGAAACTTCACCTTTAATGTACTTTCCTTCAACCGAGTGTTTATAACTTACAATACCTATACAAACTGTAAATCTGCAAGCTTGCCATATTCACTGAGGTCATTGCACTGCTTGTAAAGAACTTAAATAAATTATAAAATAAGATTGACAAAATTTCGAAATTTTTATTTATTTATTTATTTTCATCGACAATTAATGCACACAGCACTAATCCATCGATACATTATCGATACTCATGCACATCCCTATTACATGGCGTGTACGGTTTGTCAACTGATCAATTTAACTTACACGAACTATTTGCTGTCAAATAAGAAAAAGTAAAAAACTTGACATTGACACAAGTTTTGGCAGAAATGGTTTTGTTTTTTGCAAAATTTTTCATAAATTTATTGCAATTTTTCATAAATGGTCGCGCTTACGCCACGGGGCGATACGTAAAAATACCGAGAATAACACAATGGATCGGACGTGATGGCCCAGTTCCCTGGCCAGCACGATCCCCGGACTTAACTTATTTGTGTACACGGAGGAAATTGAATGTATTGATGTGATACGAAACATAATTTTCAGTGAACTTAGACCAGCTTGATGAAGACTGGCTTACTTTGAGGCATTGACTCCTTAACTGTGTCTGCAATCCAAAAAGTGCTATAACACGTATTCGTTTTGGTTTGTTAAAAGAAGAATTTCCGTCTCTGCTAGATTGTGTTTAGTGCGAAATGATGGGTACTCTAAGATGACTATGACCGCAACTGCTAACTAGAACTTAGAATACTGTAAGTACTGTGTAAATAAACGTGTAAATGTTGTAAATAATGTCATTTATGCTTTTTACTTCGCCAAAAAATCCTTATTTCTTAGTAGGAATCCCGTATAACTCTAAAATTAAAAATGTTGTATAACCCCCGACATTTATTGCGTATAACTTTTAAACGGCTAAACCGATTTTGATTAAATAAAGCTAAGAACCATCTTAATCACGGCAGCTTTCAAACAAAAAACCCGCATCGAAATCGGTAGATTCGTTTAGGAGCTACGATGCCACAAACAGACACTCAGACATACAGATACACAGAAACTTATAACATACCTTTTTTTGTCAAGGTTAAAAAGTAAAAAGGAAAGTCTGCAATCATTTGTTTTGTTTATTATTTGATTTGAGATAAACGAACATTAGGTAAATTTCTATTGCTCCTGAAGTTAATATGGACAGGAAAAACATTTATGTAGTTTATTCCGGGCCACACTTTAAAAAAAAGTTTTGTTTAATTTTAGTTTTTCATAAAGTATTCCGTTAAGTTCTCGAATAAAGTAGGAAACATGACTTATTATCACGTCGGTGAATATGGCAAGCTTGCAAATTTGCACCCTGTATAATTTTTGTAAAAGTGAAATAAATTGAAATTCAGCTAAGGCATGTTGAGGTTACTTACCTATTATTGTTACGATTAAAATTAAGTATCAAATAGGCAGTTTGCTCGCGTAAGTAATGGCATCTGGTGCATAGGTTTGTTCCCTCTATTATTACCGAACTTCACAATTTCCCACCTTTTTCATACGGTTGATATATTGTAAAGCGCGGTCAAATTCTCAAGGAATCCATTTTCAATTCCTTCTCCGTGCAAGTCACTCCTCTCGCGATCCAGTCTTTGATCTATTCTGATATCTGCTAGGTTAAGGTTAGATATGTTGGACTTCTCTACGTGAGTGTACACCTGCATCTTTCCGTCCGTAGTTTCGACTCTGAAACCTGTCTTTTCGTTTTGCTCACACGCAGTGCTCCTGTAAATGGGCCGCATCGCGGTCAACTCTCTGTCTTGTTCGATATCTTTGAAAGTATACTCCTTCACTTTGTAGGGGTTATCCTTGTCGTATTCTACGTCGTTGTCCGAGTATACGACTCTGTATTTGTAGCACTCGGTCCTCGTGTCGAACACTTCAACTGTGTCCGTGTATTCGGTGTCCATCGGGGTTTGGTTCCTCTGAGCGACGGTCACGTTCGGCGCGCCACCTTTCTTTATCGTGACCTTTTTCACCGATTTCTTCTTTTCTGCGGTTTTAAGGAGCGGCGGGCGAGCGGTCGACGCGACGGCGATTTTTTTCACCTTCACTGGAGGATTTTCTTCTATTATCGGCTCGGGTTTAATTTCGGCGGTGTCCTTAATGGCCGACGTTTTCGATCTGTCGTCTTTGGGTTTCTTCTGCTCGTCGAGTCGGTTCCTGACTTTGTCGTGTGTGAACATGTGTCGTCTCAAGTCTCCAGCGGCGCGGAACCCTTTCTCACAAACGGGACACTTGTAGGGCCGGTCGCCGGTGTGGACCCTCATATGACTGAGCCGGTACGACGACGCGCGGAACGTCTTGTTACAGTAATCACACTTGTAGTTCTTCTCTCCCGTGTGAATTCTTCGGTGAACGCTAAGAGAGTACCGTCTGGCGAACTCTTTGCCACAGTACTCACATTTATAGTGCTTCTGATTGGAATGGAGGGAAACTTTATGGTATTTGAGATCGCTCCACTGTCTGAAATCTCGTCCGCACACTTCACACTTATATGGCCGGCTACCGTTGTGGACTCGACTGTGTATTTTAAGAGCATTGCTGGTGTAGAATCCTTTTCCACACTCGGCACACTCGTGCTGTTTCTCTCTGTGTGATAGCATGTGATAGAGCAGACTGTTTCTATGGAAGAACACTCGTCCGCAGTGCACACACTCACACTTCTTATTCTTTTTCTTATCGTTAGTGTCTGACTCACCGGCGGGCTGCGGGGCGGCGGCGGGCGCGGGCGGCGCGGGGGGCAGGGGGGGCTCCTGTTGTTCCATGATGTTGTCTGCGAAGTTCTGTTCGGGGGACACGTCGGATTCTAGGATCCTTTGGAGGACTTCCTCTGTAAAAGGGATAGTTTGCATTGTTGTATAAAATGCTACATTAAAATACATTACAACTTTCATGAAATTCTGTTAAAAATGTGTACGCGTGTGTGTACGTTCGTTCGAACGAGTGCCGGTGCATGTTCGTAGATATCTATGTGTGTCGCTGTCAGAATGCGATGTAAATTGCTGGTTTTCGTGTTTTACGCTGTTGTAGTTATTTTTTATTGCGAAATGAATTGTATGCGAATAAATGATTTAATTTTTAATAGAAAATATCAAAAACATAAAAAAAAACTAAAACTTTCCTGAAGAAAATTCCACTAGAATATCGTTCAGAGTGATGGTCTGAATTCAAGGTTTCAGTTTTTCTCAGCTTTACACCCTGTATGTCCGTTCGATTGCTAGTGTGCGCGTGTGTGTACGTTCGTTCGTACGTATGTCGGTGCATGTTCGTACATATCGATGGGTGTGTGTGTATAGGACTGTTCGAGTCCTTGTGTGTGTGTGTGTGCATGTGTCCGTGTGCGTGCGTGTGTTACCCTTGAGATGCGCGTGTTCGTGCGGTCGCTGCGCGGGACACACGGGGCAGTAGGCCGCGCCGCCGCAGCCCGCGCCCCCCGCCCCGCCCCCGCCCCCGCCCGCGCCCTCCGCGCCCGGCCCGCTGCTACGCAAGTACCTGGCGACAAAAAATTAATTCAAACTTAGAATAATTATATGTCTAGAATGAGCATCAGCTTACAAGCTGCCATTGTAAAACAGGCCCAGATTCTTAGGAATATGTGCGTGACAGATACGTCATACACAGTCCATCTGTCATAATTCTGTCACTGCGTACGTAACTAATGTTGCCAGTTTTTGAACTATGTACATCAAAGTGAGGAGTTTTAACATCCCATTTATATTTTGATAAAAAAATAAGAATTTCGACATGGAAAATGTTGGCTTTAAAACTTTGAACGACTGAAACTGAACGACTTTAGAATCTTTCAGCAATTTCATAATAAATGTAAGTACACTAAATTTGTTAGAAACAAATACATTTGTTTTGTATAAATTACCTTTATTTTAACTAATTCATAACTTTTATTCCTTTTCAAAAGTTGTTCAGTTCAGTTGATTTCTTTGAACACTGACTTTAGCTCATTAATTCACCGAAGAAATACAATAATTTAATAATCTTCAGGGAAATTAATTTTACGTGAAATAGCAGAACTAAAAACAAAAGCAGAACTTGAAAATGGCGTAATTTTTAGATTATCTTGATGACTTAATTCACATGCTATTCTTTAGGAATGATTCAAAATTTTCAAAACCGATGATAAGTGACATTCCGTATTGTTTTTTTTCGATTATTGCAATTTCTGCACACTTTAATTGCACAAAAACCCATTTTGAAATTCGACGTTTACGTCCACACCCTATGACGGCACCATACACAATGACGGTGCAAAATTTGGACAGTTAGACCCAATTTTTTTTTACACTATCTTGATATCGAAGGTCCTTCTAGACATATAATTATTCTAAGAATTAAGAAAAATTATTGCAAATCTCACTAGGTATAGGGTGGTACATACATAACATAAAGATTGATGAAACGCCCTGTAAAGGCACAGAAATTTTATACTGGGTGAAAAAGAAACTCCTAGCTATATTCAAAAATCCTGAACCAGTATCACTCAAAGAACACATGTATAAAAGTAAAAAAAATATTTTTTCAATGGGAATAGTTAATTTTTTGCCTAAACGTAGACATCACTCCTACACCAGGCAAGCGAGGGGTACGGGTAGCGCTCGGGGGGTGTACAAAACTAAAAAAAGTGTTCAGTAAGTGATACTGGTTCAGGATTTTCAATAAAGCTAGGAGGTTCTTTTTCAACCTGCATATCTACTTATGTCTAAAACATTTTTTACTAAGTAATTCTATTTTTCTATTTCTTACAGCTTAACTACTCTAATTTATCTTTAAAAAAATCTGCAATGCTATAATAACTTTTTAGCTGTTTATTAAATAAATTTAATTTATCTATATTTTTAATGAAATTAAGAATATTATTGTATATTTTAATGGTCATTCTATGTGATCCAATACAACTCTTAACGCGATTCTTCAACATACTTCAATTTTAGCTACTGTATGGTTCTGTTAAGCCACATGGCAATTTTAGTGAGCAGTAATATGGGCTCCCATTTCCGTATGTAGGCTCTTATGCGACCCATTATGCGTACATATGGTAGTTTCTAAGTTTTTACTACCAATCCATTACAGTGCAGACCACCAAAAAATAGGCCACCTTTGTATAAAAAATGCAACTGTAGTATACCCTGTTTTTTATTCTCAGAGACTAAATTGACATATATGCAAATGTCAAATTTACAAATAATGATACCAGTTTTTTTTAATAGTGTTGTACCTAAATTGTCGATTTTTGAATCGAAACTTTAAAAAAACGTAATAATAATAATTTTGTCTTTATTAGATGATTAGCTTCTTAGTTTTCTATGATATTAACATTTTAAAAATTATTATCAAAATGAATTTATAATAAAACCTCTTTTGATGCTTATAAACAAAAAAAGACAGTTGCCATCAGTGTTGTTCCCAACAGTAAAATACGACAATTCACGCTCTTATTTATGACAAAATCACTAAACTGTTAAGAAATACGGCACTTATTTAAATATAACAACAGCAAACAACTTTAAAAAAAGAAAAATCTATCGGTAACTATTCTATTAGTTATTTGTGTATGTTAGCGAAAAACACGGTAATTTCTATTTTTGATACGGCAACCCTAAAAACGCGGGACGCCCTCAAAAACTTTGCAAAAAGGGCTATTACAAAATGTCTGATTATCTATCAGACATGCAGCCATGGGAATGAACTGCTCAAACTTTGCAAAAAGGGCTATTACAAAATGTCTGATTGTCTATCAGACAGGCAGCCATGGGAATGAACTGCTCAGCTCTAGAGTTATTTCAGATTTAGTTAAAATTAGTAAATAAGAAAATTTGTAATGCGATTTAAAAGAGCAACCTCAGAGTTTCTAGCCTGTTCTTCTCTGAGGAAGACTGCACCTTTGCGAATAGGCGTAGAGTCAGTAGGGTCAAAAGAACGAATGCGTATGTATGTATTTAAATCGTTTAATGTATGTTTGTATGTATTTCATTGTAATCTTGACTTGTTTTAACTGACATCCTGAATGTCCTATAAAATAAAGATTTTTCTATTCTATTCTACTTTTTTAGATATGAATAAATTAAATTAAAAATGTACTGCGTTTTATTATGTTTTCGTATACTTCTAAGGGATAAAAAAACTGACGAAATGCCCGGCCGGCATTTATTTTATCGATATAGCGGTGCATGAGCATAATAAATACTACTTATATCGATTAGGGACATTACGTTACGTTTAAAGTAAGTATTTCCTCCCTTCTCTTTAAGTAATATAAAACCGGCACCTAATTTTGATAACATCGGTTACCGTTAGTGGCACATCACTATTTAAGATTTGCAAAAAACTGGCAACCCAGGTATTGTCAATTTAGTCTCTGAGAATAAAAAACAGGGTATAGAACCATCCTCCCCTACCCACTGTCACGTGGTGTGTTGGAGGATTTTCCTCTTGTGCCGCCCGGAGTTCTGTGTACTGTGCAGGTTCTGCCTCCATGATAATAATCTACTTTTTCTCAAACATGCATGGAAATATTCTCATTATTTTCAAAAGAAGAACACGCGAAGTATCGAATTTACGGACAAGACAAAGAAAAGCAAATCCGTTGTTTATTTGAATTTGGAACATTACAATGCTCACCAAATTTTTTTTAAATTTGGTGAGCATTGTAATGTTCCAAATTCAAATAAACAATCCATTGCTGGAGCGTTTTTCGAACTACGTGCCCGCTGTCTACAGTGAGGTGCGGGATGAGGTCTGCTCGTATAGTGAGCCCGCTATAAGGAGTACTGTGTACTGACCAGTGCCGCACGTGTTCCTGATGCACGTGTCCGCTGTCTACAGTGAGGTGCGGGATGAGGTCTGCTCGTATAGTGAGCCCGCTATAAGGAGTACTGTGTACTGACCAGTGCCGCACGTGTTCCTGATGCACGTGTCCGCTGTCTACAGTGAGGTGCGGGATGAGGTCTGCTCGTATAGTGAGCCCGCTATAAGGAGTACTGTGTACTGACCAGTGCCGCACGTGTTCCTGATGCACGTGTCCGCTGTCTACAGTGAGGTGCGGGATGAGGTCTGCTCGTATAGTGAGCCCGCTATAAGGAGTACTGTGTACTGACCAGTGCCGCACGTGTTCCTGATGCACGTGTCCGCTGTCTACAGTGAGGTGCGGGATGAGGGTCTGCTCGTACGGCTCGCCCGCCTCCTCCACGGCCACGTGGATGCCTTCCATCAGGTCCTCGGGCTCGCTGAACTCACCCATGTCTTCCAACTGAAACGTAACATAAGGAATCAGCTCGGGCAGCTCACGAGCACGTTTCAAAGTCTAAGTCAAAAATAGCTTTATTTCATAGAACATTAAAATGGTACATTAAATAAGTCACTGTGAAATACATTAGCATTTTAACTTTGAGCCTATTCGCAAAGATACAATCTTCTCCGGAGAAGAATAGGCAAGAAACTCCAAGGGTTGCTCTTTTTAACTCTATCATACAAATTTTCTTATTTTCTAATTTTTAATTAACTTTATAACTGAATAACTCAATAATTTGATACTTTTACTCATTGTAGTGATTTATATAATTTCAGGTTAGGCAAATAATGGAAAACGCGGTAAAATGAGTTGTGATTATCGAACCACTAGTAACAGGCATTCTAAACCAATTGTCGTGGAGGTAAAACAGTCACTTAAATACGTCAAAATACGTCTATTATATTCTATCTTTTCTTTTTAACTCTATGTCTGTTCGTAAAGGTGCAGTCTTCCTTTGTGAAGAATAGACAAGAAACTCTGATCTTCTTATCGTATAGGTATAGTGAGGAGGCGTCAGTTTTCAAACCACCAAATGGCCTCGCCCGGAGCGTCGCGATTCCCCCCACCAAAATTCCAAGATGGCGGATGTGAAATATCCGGAAAACAATCGGTTGGTAAGCCGCTTGGTGACGCGTAGGGCGAAAGCTCGATCACCATCTGAAATTTTCATATCCGCCATCTTGGATTTTAGTTGGGGGAATCGTGACGCAAAAAACTTGGTTTTAACGACTGAAGTCAATGGACAACAGTCGGAACCTCTGACTTAACATGCTCTCCGACTTAACATGCTCTGCGTATGAAACACACACACTCTCTCTCTCTCTCTCTCTTTTTAAATCCTTTGGTAGTAGAGCTAGATCACAAGCCTACCTTAGAGTTGTGCGCCTCCTTGATATGCATCTCGCACTGTTTCTGCTTGCGGAACGTCTTGTTGCACTTGATGCAGTTGTACAGCTCCAGCTTATCGAACGAGTCGTACAGGTCGGACTTATCGCCAGGAGGCTCCGAGTCGTACAAGTCGGACTTATCGCCCAGAGGCTCAGATTGCACCACCACTTCTTTTTCTATCGTGTTCGCCATTGAGTACTGGACCTATAAAAGAAATGTTGTATGATTTAACACGCAGGTTTCCGTTCAAAGGCCAGCTGAGCACATCAGATTACGATATGCGCGGGTGTACATACAGGGGGTAAGAAACAACTTAGCAAAAACTAGAACCTTAAACTCAGACCATTGCATATCGTTATGAATGATTTTCTAGTGTAATTTTCCTAAGGATTTTTTTTTTTCAAAAACAAGATAATAATGTAAAACACAAAAACTAGCAATTAACATCGCATTCTGATAGAGGCTCGGCGCCGCCGTAGGACCGTGTGCAGGGTGCGGTGCATTGCGTAGCGCCAAAGTAGGTAAATAACGATAACTCCTTCACGTTTCCGGAAAAAAATATCACTTGTAGTCGATCGTAGTTATGGGTAGATTCCACCATTTCAATATTTGCTGAGCTATTCCTTACACCCTGTATATTTTGTTATTTATTTATTTATTTATTTATTGTACAAAACCAACAGCTTAATTACAAGACATGTAAAATTAGTAGCTAGCTTAGGTCTAATTGTAAAGCCAATTACAGGTTTTCTAGTTTAAACAGGAGGTGGAAAACATTTGCAAACATAGTACAGTTACCATGATAAGTGTTATGATAAGTGTTTTAAAACAATTTGGTGTAACCACAGTACATTACGTAAAGTAGCTGAATAAAGAAAATGTTTTGACTTTAGGTTTCCGGAATAAAACTCGGAACCAAACAAGTTGGTTTCACCACTTAATTTCTAAACACCCTGTATACTATATGAATAGCTATAAACCTTTCTTCTATCCACATTAGGCTGCTGTAAAATAAACATTAGGTCCTCGTAAGACACAGTTAATAAAGGCGCGTATACACTTCGAGAATCTATTGTTCCCGAATCTTCAATTTTGATTTTAAATTACTTGAACATACAGGTTGTCCAGGAAGTCATGGATAGCCCTTGAACTGCAGATGGGTAATGTCATGGTCTACCAAATATAAAAAATGACCTAGTAAAAGTATCACCGTTTTCGAAATTTTAGTAATTCGGAAATTTCTCTAACTTTGATCGGTTTTTTCCATGCGATTTCTACAAATGTCAACTTTTTCTGCGTCTGCTTTTTTTGTTTTTACCTTGAATCATTCCTCTATCGATAGGATATAAGGAATTTCCAATAATAGGCTTCAAAAAATTTAAAAATCAAATCGAACACAAATTTTTAATAAAAATTTTGTTCTACCGCTACCTTTGACCAGCTGTGGTGAAAAAAAAATTACAACGCGTGTTATGCCGATAATTTCAACAACTTGCCTGCTTCATAAGGATTCGAAAATGGTATAATAGTTGATATTTTTGTTATTTTTTGTAATGTTATTACAATTTAAATTGAAATTAGTGCATTTTCATAAATGGTCATATTAATTTTTCTTCTAAAAAAATATAAACTCATGTCGATAACCGATCTCTTTTGTTAAAGTAAAATATTATTTTTGACGTATTGTATTCTGAAGAAAAACAAATGACTGTGTTTTTTACCATTCTCTGAAATAAATCCCTTTTAATATTTTCTAATTTTGCTTTTTAAGTTGACCATTAAATGAAATGCATGTTAGCATATTCAACTGGTGTGTATGAACTGAGCATTTCACAATTCACACTGTCAACAGAATCCAAATCACTTAGCAAAAACAAGTCCCAGGTGCCCAGATTTAAACGTTGGTAATAGGAAAATAGGAGAACAAAATCGAAAACGCGTGATTAAGTTTAAATGGTCAACTTAAAAAGCAAAATTAAAAAATATTAAAAGTGTTTTATTTTCGAGAATGGTAAAAAACACAGTCATTTGTTTTTCTTCAGAAACCAATACGTCAAAAATAATATTTTACATTAACAAAAGAGATCGGTTATCGACATAAGTTTATATTTTTTTAGAAGAAAAACTAATATGACCGTTTATGAAAATGCACTCATTTCAATTTAAATTGTAATAACATTACAAAAAATAACAAAAGTATTAACTATTATACCATTTTCGAATCCTTATGAAGCAGGCAAGTTTTTAAAATTACCGGCATAACACGCGTAGTAATTTTTTTTTCACCACAGCTGGTCAAAGGTAGCGGTAGAAAAAAAATTGTATGAAAAATTTGTGTTTGACTTGATTTTTAAATTTTTGAAGCCTATTATTGGAAATTCCTTATATTCTATCGATAGAGGAATGATTCAAGGTAAAAACAAAAAAAGCAGACGCAGATAAAGTTGACATTTGTAGAAATCGCATGGAAAAAACCGATCAAAGGTAGAGAATTTTCCGAATTACTAAAATTTAAAAAAATTTCGAAAACGGTGATACTTTTACTAGGTCATTTTTTTATATTTGGTAGACCATGAAATTACCCATCTGCAGTTCAAGGATTATCCATGACTTCCTGGACACCCTGTATATTATTTTAAATTTTAATTTAATTAAAATAATGTAACGTTATCTATGATGTAATATGTTGTAATCTATGGGTGTTATTAACGCCGGAAATAAAGAAATTGTATTTTTACTTTTATTTATTTATTTTATATAATTTTGAAGCAACAACTCGCATAGAGCCGAACGATCGTGGATGTAGTTTCACTGGAGAATGTTTACGACAGTACTGACCTTGTTAGTGTACATGGCCTTGTCTGCGGTGGTGTAAAGCGCGGGCGATGGTGCGGGGTGGTGCTTGTCGTGCCCCCCCGGCACGCCCCCCGGCCCCCCCAGCGACAGCTCCACCAGCGAGTCGGGCAGAGTCGCGCCGCTCTCCACTATGCAGGTGGCTCCCATCTGGGCAGATAAACCATAACAATTAGAGGTAGTGCCTCCACGGACAAAAAATTCAAGAAAGGAACTCTTTAACAACACTATCACGAAATCACACATATAAACTCTCTCTTTCTCTCTCTTACACACATTCACACAAATAGATCTCAATAATTTTAAGCGACTAAAAATAGTTTACCTCTTTTGATTATGTGACCTCGAACAGGGTCCATATTGGATACTATATTAATTTGTAATGACACCCTATATGTAAAACCAATGGATGCAAAAAAATATTGAGTATTGAGAAATTACTATAGTCATGGTTCGGTACTCACTCAGGAATTTCAAGGTTGGTTGCGCAGGCGTCGAAGTGTAGGTGGCTGAAGTATTTTTTTTTTTAATGACAACAAATGTTGCTCAAATCGAACGAAATTATACAGCCGGATTTGAGAACGCAGATTTCTAATATTAGTTTTCCGATTATACTATTCGAGAAATTGGCCGCTACACAAAGATTGGTGAAGCCGCAGGAAACGTTCCCCCCCCCAGGACCAACTGGAACTTAGAAAGGGGGGGGCTTTCTAAGTTCCAGTTGGTCTTTCGATCCGGTAATTTTGCCTGGTAGCAGCCACACATAGACCTGGTCTTTCGTTCCGGTAATTATGCCTGATAGTAGCCATACATAGATCTGTTCTTTCGATTCGATAGTTTTGCCTGATAGTGCTTGATAGTAGCCATACATAGACCTGGTCTTTCGTTCCGGTAATTTTTCCTGATAGTAGCCATACATAGATCTGTTCTTTCGATTCGATAGTTTTACCTGATAGTGCCTGATAGTAGCCATACATAAACCTGGTCTTTTGATCCGGTAATTTTGACTTGATAGTAGCCATAATAGACCTCTGCGAAGTGAAAGTGAAATTTTTTTTTTCTGTCTGTACCTTGTCAATGTTGAGGTCAGCGTTGGGGTTCTGTATGATGATGGAGTCGTGCGGCTCGTAGTGCTGTTTGAGGTGCTGATAGAACTTCAGTTGCTCTGAGCCGTAGAACTCGCCGCATAGTTGGCATATGAAGCACGCTCGAACCTGAACGTATACATTAAATAAGTATTTTATTTTTAATTATCATTCCGCCCGGGACTTCGTTCCCGTGGGAATTCGGGAAAATTATGTAGCCCATGTTACTCAAGGATAATGTAGTATTCTAATGGTGAAAGAATTTTTCAAATCGGTCCAGTAGTTTCGGAGGCTATTCAATACAAACAATCAAATCTTTCCTCTTTATAATATTACTAGCTTCCCGCGTGGGACTTCGTTCCCGTGGGAATTCGGGAAAATCATGTACTCTATGTCTATCCCAGATAATGTAGGATTCTACTGGTGAAAGAATTTTTCAAATCGGTCCAAGTAGTTTCGGAGCCTATTCGATGCAAAAAAAACAATCAAATCTTTCCTCTTTATAATATTAGTATAAAAGTCAAGTGTTTATTTCATTGAACATATAAAATGATACTTGAACACGTCAATATTATGAATTACATTAGCACTTTTGACTTTGCGCCTATTCGCAAAGGTGCAGTCTTCCTCAGGAGAAGAATAGGCAAAAAACTCCGAGGGTCGCTCTTTTTAAGTCAATCATATAAATTTTCTTGCTTTTAATTTTAATTGAGTTAATATCTGAATAACTCTGGAGCTGAGCAATTTATTCCCATTGTTGCTTGTCTAACAGATAATCCGAAATTCTATAATGGCCCTTTTTACAAAGTTTTTGTTTAATTATCGTCTTAAATTTTTCTAAAGGTAGGTTTTGAATACACATGGGAATCTTATTGTAGAAGCGTACACATTGACTCATAAAAGAATTTGTTACTTTGTAGAGACGGCTGTCTAGTATATCCAAGTTATGTTTGCTTCTAGTGTTTACATTGTGCCTATCACAAATTTTTCTTGAACAATTGTTCATTTTTCTTTACATATAAAAGATCATTAAATATATACTGGGACGCAAATGTCAAAATATCTGTTTCCTTAAATCTATTTCTAAGAGACATTCTAGGTCTCATTTGATAAATCACGCGAACAGCCCTTTTCTGCAGGACAAATATCTTATTGATGTCGGCAGCATCACCCCACAGTAAAATGCCATATGACATTAGGCTGTGGAAGTAACTGAAATATACGGTTCTCGCGGTTTCTACGTCCGATAATTGACGGATTTTTTTAACCGCGTAAGCTGCTGAACTGAGTCTGTTCGCTAACTTATCAATATGAGGATCCCATTGAAGCTTTGCGTCAATAGTGATACCTAAGAATACAGTAGATTCTACAACTTCCAGTTTTTCATTTTTAACCTGTACATTGTTATTAAACTGTTTAACGTCAGGCAAGGTAAATTTAACACATTTGGTTTTTTTCTCGTTTAAGAGTAGGTTATTTGCAGTAAACCATTCAACTACCTTTGAGATCGCAATATTCACGTCGTCATAATTAGTGTCATAGACTAGCATTCCACCCGGGACTTCGTTCCCGTGGGAATTCGGGAAAATTATGTAGCCTATGTCCATCGGGGATAATGTAGCTTTCTAATGGTGAAAGAATTTTTCAAATCGGTCCAGTAGTTTCGGAGCCTATTCAATGCAAACAAACAAACAATCAACTCTTTCCTCTTTATAATATTAGTATAGTATAATATTAACGAATAGAATCTATACTATAATAGAATTATACACGAATAAAAACGAAACACGAATAAAATTATAGTATAGATTCTATTCGTGTTTCGAAGGAAGGCCCGTGCCCTTTAGTGGGACCGTATGTATGCTGATAAATAAAAACTTTTTAACAAAAAAATTAAACCACCGAAAAAACTGAAAATCAAAAATCAATATACCTTTCATTACCAAACTAATGTAAGTATACCTAAGTTTTGAGTCAGCACCGAACAAGCAAAACTTCGTGGACGCCCGGCGTTTTCCGGCGAAGGGGCGTGTCGCGCCGCGCCGCCGCCGCGCATCACGTTTTACGTAATTAATTAATTTGCTTGTTTAGTGCCCGTCGACTCAAAATTACTTAGATATACATTAGTTTTTAAGAACTTAGTTGTTAAGGTTAAATAAAAAAGTTTACTATTTCTTTATTTTTAGTTTTTTCGGCGGTTGAATTTTATTGTTGAAAAGTTTTTATTTTAAGTATAACTTTTCGTGGTTATAATATAACCTAGTAAACACTACATACTTAATTTTTGAATTGCTTTTAATACATGAATTTCTTTTAATATTATCCAATAAATAAAAAAAGAAATCTGTGAGTGAACAATAAATCACCCCCATTTTCTACCTTTAGGGTAAGTTTTTTTTCCAAATTTATATGGGAATTCATATAACATAAAAAAATTTAATGTAATTCACTACTTTGACTTATTTTAAGTAATGTTCTGAATCTATACTAATATTATAAAGAGGAAAGATTTGATTGTTTGTTTGTTTGCATCGAATAGGCTCCGAAACTACTGGACCGATTTGAAAAATTCTTTCACCATTAGAATCCTACATTATCCGGGATGGACACAGGGTACATGATTTTCCCGAATTCCCACGGGAACGAAGTCCCGCGCAGGAAGCTAGTGTTCTATAAAATAAAACAATTTTTGTCTTTATGTCTTTTCGGTCGCCGATAGTACGTACGGCCGGTTTGGTCGAATGGTAGTGGCGCTGCTTCTTGATCGACGGGTCCTAGGTTCGATTGCCAGACGGGGCAAATATTTGTGTAAAAAGCAGATATTTGTCCTCGGGTCATGAGTCTTTGTGTTTGTCTTCGTGTAAGTTCCGAGGGACGCACGACAGAAGGGAAAACCTTATTGTGGGCCTTTGGACGTGTAGTGACTTAAAAAAAACTATTTTTGACTTTATTGTCTCCGATAGTGCGTACATACCTCGTGCGCGATCTGATGCGCGTCGTGCGCCATGTGGTCGGAATGCGCGTGCGGCGGCGGGGGGTGCGGGGGGTGCGGGGGGTGGGGGGGCGGCACCGTGACGTAGCTGTCGGGGAGGATCTCCTCCTGCGGCACCTCCTCGCTGCAGTTTATCACCACTATGTCCTGACAACAACGAATTAACATGTCCGTTTGGATTGAGGAGCCACTCTAAATTTTTAAGGGCTGCTGTCACCCTTATTTAGTAGCTATGCAGATAATTTGTAGGTCAAATTCTGGAATCTGTAGTAAAATACATCAAAAGTTATATCACTGCAAAGGTGGCTCCTCAATGTAAGCATCTAGATTGAGGAGCCACCTAGAACTCGTAATGTATTGAATGTAGATTACTGAAAATTATGTATCATTTTGCATATATTACGTAGGATATCTACTACAATTTTGAGCACATTAGTTCTAAAATTCAAGAAACTACAACACTTTTGTTATGGCTCCTCAATCCATATACAATAGAGTACATTTTTAGGAATATTTTCGGTCAATTCGTATATTCGAAAAAACGATTATTTAAAAGGAAGTAAATCCTATTGCCTACAATATGAATGAAATACTAAAACATAGTGATTTCCGTAAACAAACGCATATTAGTTGGCTCCTCAATCCTGACGTTTAGCAAACCAATAATTTACTATATAACCTGATAACCAACTATGTAACCCAACCATTATCAAACGTTAAGTTATAAGCTAACCAGTCCTCACGACAGTCAACACAACACTTACTCACACAAACACGCGCACACACACAGCCACACATTTACTCGCTAGCACAACACAACATACACTACACTGGTGCGAAGACAATTGTTTAGCTTTCATATTTTATACCTACTAGATTACTTCTGGTTTTGTTTAGTTTGCTGTTTTCATTTACTTTCACAATATTTCATTAAAAGTGTACCCACTAAAATTCATGTATGTAAAGATAACAAATTATAAGTCTGTAATTGGCAAATGTTTAGATAAATTAATTAGAATTATAAGTTTTGATAATGCTGTAGACTTAAGAATAAAAATAAAATAAAATATCATAACTAAAACAAAAGCCAGAGATAATAACATATATTAAGAAAATTCATTGCTGTATTCGTTTTAATTGCTGAAAAAAAAAAGCTTTTTGATTTTGCATAAGGATTTGTTGCGAGGGGTGACCATAATATGTAAATGAAACTAGGATAAGTAATTTGTTTTTCATAAGACTTGTAGTTTTGCCGGAAATCGAGATAAACCATTTTTTGACTTCCCGACCTCAGATCGCTCGTAATTTATTTTTCCTCTCATTTTTGTCATGTTCTCTTCCTTTTCCAATGGGTTTCATCCTACTATAATTTTTTTTCACTTTTTACGATTTTCAAAAGCTTCAGCCCTAGTCTAATAAGAGGATTATTCAAAAATTTTGATTTTGTTTTATACGTGTTCTTATGGGAAAATTGTTTAGTTTCATGGGGAAAATCACCCCCTCATGTTTATTTATTTAATTGTATGGCAAATCCATTACACTCCATATACATGTTGTAAGGACATCTGTCATTATGGACAAACAAGCGAAACAATGTACTGGTCAGGTAGCTCCTCCTAAAAATTTTTTGTTAAGTTGCTAAATCTCTAAGGCCATTCCATCAACTATTTTTTTAAGTTGAAAGATTAAGGCATATATTACAGAAAGAGACTCAAGTCTTGATATATACTTAAGTATTGACTGTCTTTTTCTTTCACTATCAAAATGAAAAAGACCATTGCTACTCAAGTATAGATCAGAGTCTGAGCCGCGTTCAGTAATACGGAACCATGCGGTGTGCTGCCCCGGACGTTCCGTTTCAGTTTCCGTGAGATCCGCTTCTTGTGCGGGAGGCTCTTCTTGTTCTGTTTGTTATGTTATGTTAAGTTAACCCTACAATAAGTCTGTGTTACCTGCTGCGGTGTGCTGCCCCCGACGTTCCGTTTCAGTTTCCGTGAGATCCGCTTCTTGTGCGGGAGACTCTTCTTGTTCTGTTTGTTATGTTATGTTAAGTTAACCCTACAATAAGTCTGTGTTACCTGCTGCGGTGTGCTGCCCCCGACGTTCCGTTTCAGTTTCCGTGAGATCCGCTTCTTGTGCGGGAGGCTCTTCTTGTTCTGTTTGTTATGTTATGTTAAGTTAACCCTACAATAAGTCTGTGTTACCTGCTGCGGTGTGCTGCCCCCGACGTTCCGTTTCAGTTTCCGTGAGATCCGCTTCTTGTGCGGGAGGCTCTTCTTGTTCTGTTTGTTATGTTATGTTAAGTTAACCCTACAATAAGTCTGTGTTACCTGCTGCGGTGTGCTGCCCCCGACGTTCCGTTTCAGTTTCCGTGAGATCCGCTTCTTGTGCGGGAGGCTCTTCTTGTTCTGTTTGTTATGTTATGTTAAGTTAACCCTACAATAAGTCTGTGTTACCTGCTGCGGTGTGCTGCCCCCGACGTTCCGTTTCAGTTTCCGTGAGATCCGCTTCTTGTGCGGGAGGCTCTTCTTGTTCTGTTTGTTATGTTATGTTAAGTTAACCCTACAATAAGTCTGTGTTACCTGCTGCGGTGTGCTGCCCCCGACGTTCCGTTTCAGTTTCCGTGAGATCCGCTTCTTGTGCGGGAGGCTCTTCTTGTTCTGTTTGTTATGTTATGTTAAGTTAACCCTACAATAAGTCTGTGTTACCTGCTGCGGTGTGCTGCCCCCGACGTTCCGTTTCAGTTTCCGTGAGATCCGCTTCTTGTGCGGGAGGCTCTTCTTGTTCTGTTTGTTATGTTATGTTAAGTTAACCCTACAATAAGTCTGTGTTACCTGCTGCGGTGTGCTGCCCCCGACGTTCCGTTTCAGTTTCCGTGAGATCCGCTTCTTGTGCGGGAGGCTCTTCTTGTTCTGTTTGTTATGTTATGTTAAGTTAACCCTACAATAAGTCTGTGTTACCTGCTGCGGTGTGCTGCCCCCGACGTTCCGTTTCAGTTTCCGTGAGATCCGCTTCTTGTGCGGGAGGCTCTTCTTGTTCTGTTTGTTCTGGGCGGGCGAGGCGCCGGCCGCCGCTAGTTCTAACATCGGGCCCTCTTGCTCCGGTATTAGTTCTCCGTTAGCCTTCAAACAATTTAAAATTATCATAAATAAAATATGCCTACGTACCACATTTTCCAATAAATTACTTAACTTTACAGCTGAAAAATTAATAAGAAACAGGAAAAAATTTTGAAAATAGTCTGTGAAAATTAACGGCAACATCATTGAGAAAGAAAGAAAGAAAAAATGTTTATTGACGTCATTATACAAAAGTAGACAATTATTAAAAGTTATTATGAATTCTATCTATAATCTAATGACGCCAATGGGCCTCCAACTCAGCATAGTTGTGGTTTCGGAAGAATCCACGACGCTCTGGTCTTTCGTACAATCCGAAGAGCGCTACTAACGCATAGTTAGATTACACGTAGGTACATTAATATTTTTACTATAAGCACAGAGCATAAAAATAGAATAACTGTTAAAATTCAAGGCAACATCATTGAGAATAACTGTCAGAATTCAGGGTATAAACATCATCTCACATCCTGTATAATTTTGGTTTTTAGCACCCATCACGTTTTAACATGGAAAACATGAAATATTACCTTGATAGAGGTCTTATCCTTGTTGAACCAGCCGGTCTCCTGACATCGCTTCATCTCTTGCAGGGGCGGCAGCGGCGGCAGGGGCGGCAGCGGGGGCAGCGCCGGCACGTGCACCACGATCGAATCTGGCTGTGTGTCCTTTAAAGAAATATTCATTTATACAAGTAAAGGGCTTAAAAGATTTTTGAATATCTACCTCTTTTTAGGGTTCCATACTAAACAACGAACCCTTGTAGTTTCGCCATGTCCACCCGCCCCGGTTTTCTTAGAGACCCTTGGTAGTCTACAGCTGAGATTAGGCACGGTCATACATATTAATCACGCTGACAAAACGGTGAAACAATATATTGAAAAAAAAATCGTTTGGGACACCCTCCCATGCATACACGTAAAAGGGAAAAAATAGGGGAATTATTTTTTTTGCTCACCCATAGGTACTGTAATGCGGGGTTGAACGAAGACATTATGGACACAAAAAATAACTCAATTCAAATTCAATTCAAATATACTTTATTGTACACACAAACAGAAAATAATTAAAAATAAGAATAAATTTACATAAACCCAAGGCATATTATACAATAAGGCGGCCTTATCGCTTTCAGCGATTTCTTCCAGGCAACCTTAGGGAAGAATTTGAAAGAGGAAATATCATAGCGGGTGTACTGAAGAAATTATTAAGTTAGAAACACAGATTAGAACTCTTGACACAGATTCTAATTTATCGCACATAATATCATTTACTCACCAAAGTCTGTCCACTAAAAAGTCTCATTGGGGCATCTATTAACACGGACGAGTCAATCTCCCTCACAGATGAAACCTGTCAAAGATTATAGATAGTATGAAACTAGTCAATAAATAAATAGCCATATTTAGAAACAATTCATTGAAGTATTTATTTATATTTAAATAATTAAGAAAATGTATGACATAGGTAATTCTTTATTTTTCTTGGGTTAATTTATTTAGGTCCTAAATTTTAGGACAACAAACAACTATTAAAGCAATCAATTAACTTCGAAAAAAAAATCCACACACTGCTTACTCTAATTTTAACAAACTATTTTTGTTTAACTTATCCTTTCTTTATATCGCGAAGGCGTAAGCGACAAGATTGATTAAGGGCCACAGAGTAACAGGATATTTTATAAAAGTTGCTAGTTGGTAAACAGTTATTTCTGTTGAATGATTTAGAAAAATACTTTAAACTTTCGCGATTTGAACCCATAATTTAATACTAAAACGGGTCTAGATTCGGGTCTACTCATGACCACGGAAATACAGAAATACAGAATTCTTTATTCCACACACAATATTGTTATAAACATATAAACAAATTTTCAAAGACAGGGTGGAAAGGGTGTGGGCACAGCAAGCTGATTTTAAGCCCAACCTGAGTCACAGAGAGGGAAGTGAACTAGAACTTGGATAATACATTTAAGTTAAAAATTATACATAACAAACATAGCATTAAATTTTATGTAAAATTCAATGGCTTGTGCAACCGCATTGAAACTTCGGGAAAAAATGGTAAAATAATGATATGTGCGCGAATGTAGACCTGTTCTAGTATTAAAATTATTATTTAGAAAATTCAGGAATGAAGGGATCATCAACTAAGGCTATAGATAGTGTGTAGGTATACCTTCCCCTGGTGGTGGCTTGCGGCCCGCGACTGGTGCGCGAGATGAGCCACCAGCGCCGCCAGCCGCAGCTCGGGGTCCAGCAGCTCCTCGCTCCACCCCCCCTCCACGCCCTCGCCCACCGACACTTGCCTGTTCAGAACGATTAATATTGCCATACTAGTGATAGAACATGATGTACAGTAGCGTTCTTTAATGGAGTCATAGTTAAACTGCTTAGCGCGTTGCAATAGGGACTATGTTCCTCTGAACATAGTTCACACGATTTCTCACGCACACAAGCTTGTAGCCTCCTCTATAAACATTATACTGCTTAGCGACATCTATTGGCTCCTCGGTGAAGTTTTTGTAGGACGCATTCACCCGACATTGCACTGTCCTCCACTCACCGCTGCTGTTGAGTCATATCAAACAATCGGTAATGTAAACATGACGTAGTGTATCTTTATTTTGTCGATCTTACTAGTGTTATGTATGGTCCAGCGGATAAGCACTGTCCTAGCAGGGAGAAAGGTTCACGGGTTCTAATCCCAGCCGAGTAATTTCTTTTTGTAATTTATTTTTGTTTATTAAAGCATTAACAACTATTTTCATACATAATATTGCATTAATAACAATAATTTTACATTATTGTATCACTGATAAAGTATTTGAATAAAACAAATATGAAATTCGACTAGGTAATTTTATTTCCTACTAACAAAATCTCATTTTTTTTCTGCAACTTGATCACTTACAGTTTTATTAAGGTTATAGCTTATGGTACAACACATTAAATGAAAAAAATAACATTAACAAAAACTATAAAGTATTTCATGATGTAATTGTAAATATCTTAAACGAATGTATTCCAAAACAAAAAATAAAATTGAAGGTAGATTTCAGGAAGTACTGGCTAACAAAAGGTATTAAATTATCTTGTAGAAACAAAAGATTATTAAAAATCCTGACTTTAAAATCAAATGATAAAATTCTTAAGGAATACTATAAAAAATATGAAAAAGTGTTGAAAAAAACCGTGGCCACCTCAAAAAAATTAAGTTACATAAATAAAATAAAAAAATCTAATAACATTATAAAAACCATGTGGAGTGTAATAAACGAACGCACAAATAAAAAACCGCTAAAAGAAAAAAACAATTTAACCTTAGAAATAAATAATATTAACATTTCTGAACCAAAACAAGTCGCAAATATTTTTAACAAATTCTTCGCTTCTATTGGTGAAAATAGTAACGCTGAGAACTCGACGACGCCTTACGGTCGTCCACCACTCTGCACCACTGAGAATTCATTGTTCTTAACCCCAGTACGATGCAAAGAGGTATATAATATATTAAAAAATATGAAAAATAAAAAAAGTTACGGAATAGACGACATAACACCTAATCTACTGAAACTATGCGCTGAACAATTAACCTTACCATTTTTCATTCTAATTAATCAGTCATTTAATGAAGGCATCTACCCGGAATTACTTAAAACAGCTTTAATAAAACCAATACACAAGAAAAATAGCAAAACTAATCCAAATAACTACCGCCCAATTGCCCTTTTACCTGCCGCCTCTAAAGTTTTTGAAAAAGCCATGTATAATCGTGTTTACAATTTCTGTGAGAAATATAAACTTTTCGATGAGGCACAAAATGGTTTCCGGAAAAAACATTCTACAACGCTAGCAGTTTTTAAATTCATTCAAGAAGCATTAAACGTGATAGACAGTAAACAATATGCAATTGGAATTCTATTAGACATGACTAAAGCATACGACAAAGTTCAGTATAACATATTATTAGATAAACTCTACAATATCGGAATCCGCGGTGTGGCTCATAAATGGTTCACCTCTTACTTAACTAACAGAAAACAAATCGTAGAAACAGAATATTATAATCACGACTCTAAATACATCCAAACAATCCGATCCGACAGCAAAACAATTAATGCATCAATTCCTCAAGGAAGCGTAATGGGTTGTCTTCTTTTTCTCATTTACATAAACGATCTTCCAAAAATTATGACAGAACCGTGTGTACTATTCGCGGATGACATCTCTATCCTTACATCCTGCCATAAAAATACAAACATAAATGAAAAACTAAATTCAATCCTGGGAAAAACCGAAAGTTGGCTTCACGATCATAACCTGGAAATAAATTTAAATAAAACAAAATTAATAACTTTTTATCCATATCAGAAAACATCAATTAACTTCCAGTACACATTCAACAACACAGAACTTGAAATAGTTAACGAATTTTCATTACTCGGTCTTATTATAGACAAACACATTAACTGGAAAGATCATGTCACCAAATTACGACAAAAATTATCAAAGTTTTCGTACGCACTCCGTGAAATTAAAAAAACTACAGATTTAAAAACTGCGCTTGTCACCTATTATGCCTACGCGTATGCGTGGCTCTGTTATGGTATAACCCTATGGGGAAACAGTACCGATGCGCTAACAGTTTTCACCCTTCAAAAAAGACTAATTAGAATATTATTTAACATTAATACAATAGACAGTTGTAAGCCCTATTTCATTGAGCACGAAATCCTAACACTACCCTGTATTTATATTCTCGAAATATGCAAATTTGTCAGAAAACATTCCGAATTTTTTACTAAGCGTGGAGACATGCCAAACAAATATCCACTAAGATCAATTTATCAAAACCAACTTATACAACCTACTTCCCGGTTACACTTACACTCATCAGGTCCATTAACAATGTCTGTAAAAATCTATAATAAACTTCCAGAGTCAATAAAAAATGAGACTAGTAATAAAAAATATATTAACTTAATAAAAAAACTATTATATTCAAAATGTTACTACACAGTTGAAGACTATTTACACGATAATTAATAAATTCCAAACACAAAAAAAAAAAAAAAAATTGACTAAATATAAAACACACACACAACCGCTAAAGCACATACATAGACATAACATACACTACACATACTCTTCCACAACACAGAACTTGAACTTTCTCTCTCTTACACACACTCACACAAATTGATCTCACTAATTTTAAGCGACTAGAATAGGTTTGCCCCTATTAATTACAGTGCCCTAGAACAGGGTCCATATTGGATACTTTATTGGATTGTAACACCTATATGTAAAACCTATGGATGTAATAAAATATTGAGTATTGAGTATTGAGAATTCGTTTCCGTGAAGAAAAGAGTATTGAAGCTAAACCTCAACAAAAATTAATATTCAACTTGCACTACAAGGCAGTAGATATATAGTTTATAATAACAAAAGAATAAGTTATAGATAAATATCACAATTTTACACATAACAATATTTAATTAAACTTGTTAAGCCTTAGAATCGATGAACTCCATTTATCTTCCGTATGAATCCATTATTTTCATACATTTTTGCACCACACGCTGATTCATTGATAACTTGCGATCGTCCGCTGCGCGGCCGAGATTACACGTTACCCTCATTCCGTAATGATTCACCCATCCTTCACTAAAACCAAAATAACAAGATTATTATAATAAGGAACAAAAACTATGCACCACTAATAAAATGCATTACAATAGTTAAGCTTATCATTTAGATGATATGTTTACGTTCTCAAAATAAATTATAAATTTAAAAACAGTGTTAATATTAAGTAAACATTATAATACTCACTGTAAGACCTGTCTCATTAGCAATTTGGGATATATTATATCCTATATTGTGCAGCGCAACAATACACTGCCTCTCCTGCAAACTTATTATGTATTTATATGCATGTCGAAAAAAGAAATCACAGTAAACTGCCGATACGATAAGAACACACGAGCACCTTCGCTTACGATCTAGCAATGACAAACAGGTTGCTCATGAACACCGAACCGAATGAATCTAAACTAACTTCATTGCATTCAATTTTTGTATGGTATGGTCTATGACTATAAAAATGTTTGAAAACCAAAACATATCTAACAAAACTTCGTAGCTATTATTCTACAGTTGGGCTCGAACCCGCGCCTTGCTACAGCAGGCAGACAGTGTTTCCGCTGCGCCACCGAGGCTTATGCTTTGGCTCATGAAATTATGCTTGTTATCAGAACAACAAGCGTAGTGGGGTATGCGGTATACGTCATTTGTGTCCATGTGTGAGTACACGAGCGGCCGCAAGCGACTTGTTTTCTGCGTTTTGTATTGACTATGCCTCCATATATGAACGTGATAGTACATATATCACTCAGAAAAAACGTTTGGGCCTAGTTGATGTAAAAACTTTACAAACACTCGCCACACGCACCATGCAAGCACGTGAGCACGCACACACATACGGAAGTTCATACGCACGTAAGCACTAGCATGCCCTTCGCAGTGCCCTAAAACAGGGTCCATATTGGATACCATTTTTTGTTTTTACATTACCTAGACTAGAAGTAAAATCTATGAATGCAATACAATACTTAGTATTGGATAGAAAATTGTTTTCCACATCAAAATAATCAAATAATGTTAATATCGAGAATTATGAACATTGAATTAATTCAACTTTGCAACAATAACCCCATTCCCACCCCATTTCTTTCCGTGGGTGTCGTAAGAGGTGACTAAGGAAACACAAATGAGACCTGCCTTCTATTAATCCACCCCAGGCAACAACACCTTAATTTGTACTGAATCTGAGGTGTCGTCCTATGGTCTCATGTGGTGTGGCAGGCTCTGTGAAGGGCCGTCTGGTTCGAAACCACCCTTCTACCGAAGTTCGACGCCAAATAGCTTGCTGTGTTCCGTCGGTACGTAGAAGTACCAGTGCCTTATAGGCATTTTCTGGGTTAACTCGCTCCATCATCGACCTCAGCTATAACTTTGGTCAAGATTGGGGTCAAGAGTTAACTCTTATAATAAAAAAAATCTTACCGAGTCATCTGTGAGGGGAAACTCTGCCCGGGCATGACCGTAACCACCCGACCGGTTTCATCCTGGACGTTGAGAGCCAGGCCGTCAGAGTCCACGTGAACAGGCTGTGGAACATATAAAATAATTAATATGTCATAATAAAAGATAGGGAGATGAGATTAGGACAATTGCGGGAGGCTTATGGACAAGAAAGGCGAAGGACAGAGGGGTATGGAGAGGGTTGGAGGAGGCCTTTGCCCAAAATAAAGGGCAAACAGACTAAAGGAGAGGGAAAAAAAATAAAAAATAAAACAAAATCAAATTGAAAGTAAAATAATTTAATAATAAAAAAAAAAAAAAAATAATAATTTAATAATTTAAAAATAATTTAATGTTTAATATCATAAGTAAATAAATGAATCAAATGTTCAAAATTATTAATAATGCATGTAATGTATAAAAAATCAATAATGCATGAATTGTAATGTTGTTTTTCATAATGTCTGAATAAAGGATATTATTATTATTATTATTATTATTAATAAAAGATAGAGAAAGACTTGAAACATTTGAAATGGTGTGCTGGAGGAGAATGGAAAGGATTAGTTAGACAGAAAGGAAGACAAATGAAGAAGTACTGAGACTTGTAGGAGAAAGGAGGAACATATGAAAGATTATAGAGAATAGGAGAGGAAATATGATAGGGCACCTGATGCGACATGACAATTTCTTTAAGAACATCTTGGAAGAAAAAGTAGAAGGAAGAAGAGGAAGAGGAAGACCACGACGGAACTTTATGGATCAAGTGAAGGAGAAAGTTAATCTTATGTCGTATCAGGAAGTCAAAGGACTGGCTGAAAGACGTAAAGAGTGGCAGATACTCCACCGACAAGAGCACAGCTCTTAAATTGAAGAAGAAGAATATGTGAGTGGTTACGCAAAAAGGAACCTGAAGGATTGGAAAGGGTTTTTTGTTTTTCATTAATTTTTTTCTGTGCTCTTTCAGCTTTGTTTTGTTTGGTCTTTCAGCTTTGTTTTTGTGGATTTTTTTGTGAGCGCGCTCGAGGCGAAACTCATATCGACTCGAAACTTTAAACGCCATTTACTCGAAATCAATTATTTTCCATTGAGGTATCTTTTTGCGCAACCACACACATATCATCATAAATTACAATACTATAGGGACAGTAAAATAGCTTCAAATTTCTAGTTATGTCCACCCCTTAATTGTTGAGGAATTTTAGCCATGCTCTTTATCTATTCCGCTTGAACAAATAATACTTTCTGAATGCAAGTGCTTGACTTGATGCATACAGATGCTGAAATAGGTACATGTATGCCTGTGATGTTCAAGGAGTTCCTTTAATTACTCATGGATCTCATCATCAGAACTGGATTTCGATCAAATTAGGAATCTGGAAGTAAATTCTTCTAAATAATAATTAATTGTAATTTTTTTAAATTCAGGCAGCAAAAAAATTCAAACTAGTAGGTATATGTAGGTAAACAATGAATTTACTTTAAAATTAAAATAACTTAATAATCTCACCACATACAAAAAAATGAGATAAAGGATTTAGATCACCCTATGAATGGATCGGAAGACCAATTAATTAACAACTAAACTCGGTCGCCTGGTCATGTTAGGGGCGGTCTTCAACCTTATCAGTCTGAAGAAATAGTTTAATTTTTAGAATTTTAATATTATCTGGTCTGAAATTAACTTATTAATTCTAACACACCAATTTTGATGCGTTTTTTTTTGGTTTCAAATATGAGGTGATTAAGATGGTTCTTAGCTTAATTTTATTCAAATTGGTTCAGCTAACAAAAGTTACAAACTGAATTTCAGGGATGGTATAGAATTTTTTACATCATTAAGTTATTAAATAAATTACTTAAATGACAGAGTTACAAGGTCATATAAAAACTATTGAACTGTAAGAAAATTCTTCCTAGAAATAAACAGTGCCTATAGCGTCTTCTCTCAAATTTGTCTTTTATATAATGTATGTTTGATAATGCGTGTCGCAAAAGGAGATGTTTTACCCACTTGTAGCTATAAATCTCAATAATTAAAAAGGATACTTAAATGGTTATTACTTTTTTTACTTAAATGCATAGCAGTTTTGTCCATAACCAAAAAAAATTTCAAAAGATCTAAACGATGTATATCTTCATAATAAGCTTACCTCGCCTTGTTGATGTGAATTGATATAATGGGTCACTGCCTCGTCCTCTAGAAGATGAGTATCTACATTCCTCATGGTGAACAATTCACCCGAAAACCTTGTTTACTACATTATTCTATCACTAACAAAAATTGGTCATGTATCCGTATCACGACAGCTGAGCTGTTCAAGGTCACCACTTTATTATTTACACCAAAAACAAAAATACAATATTTTAGTATTATTTTAGAAATTAATTCATTTTCAAAGTTACCTACTCCGAATTTTTGTAATTATATTTGATTGAAAATATTGTTTCATGAAGACAGGTTAGCCACCATTGTTTTTTTTTTGTTGTTTAATTTATCCCTTTCGGGAAAGGCAAAGGAAACTATGTCCATGCAGCCTCGTCGTCAGTGAAAAATCTTCTTTCGTCAACTTAACCTAAGCCCTAAGTTCCTCAAATTCTGCGTAAAACCGGATAGCGTCTGTTTCACGAAAACTGGCGATGGCGGCGAGAAGCATAACCGCGAGAATATTATCACTTAAATTATCACTACATGAATTAGTCAATTTACTGCGTATAGCGCGAGGCCGAAGGCTGAGCTCCGCGTAGGGCGAAGCCCGAAGCGTCAGTCACCAAGCATATTACCCGCCGACCGCCATCCGAAAATTTAATATCCGCCATCTTTGATTTTAGTTGGGGGAATCGTGGCGCGAAGGGCAAAGCCCGGAGCGTCTCGATTCCCCCCACCAAAAATCTAAGATGGCGGATATGACGGGCATACCGATATGGGTGTCGTTTAATAGGTTTTCGGGGGTTTTGATTCTGAAAATGACATCCATTTTGAAATCCAAGATGCGGACATGCATTTTTTCTGAAAAACTGTCATGGGTGTCGTTTGATAGGTTTTCGGGGATGCTGATTCCGAAAAAGACATTTATTTTCAAATCCAAGATGGCGGACATGCATTTTTTTGAATATTACGTTTCGAGTGTAGTTTTTTAGGTTTTTCGGGGGTACTGATTCCTAAAATAACATCGATTTTTAAATCCAAGATGGTGGCCGTGAAAAACCAAAAAAAGAATGAACGCCTTTTTGACCCTACAAATAGGGTTGCACAACCGCCTCGCGGCCTGCTTTAATACACTATTATCACAGGCAAAAAGGAGTCTGTCTGTAACAACTAGATTCTACAGTGCAGTGTTCTTTTTTCTTTTTAGAAACTCTCACCATGAATGGGTTCTTTGATTTGAAGGCTCTTTGTAAAAAAAGTGGTATTTCTATTTAACTTATTTTTTCTGTCTATGAAAAAAAGGCTTGGCACTGGCAACACTGAACTGTCAATGTCATTATTGTCAAAAAAAATACCTGTGAAATTGTGATTTGTGGAAATTCTGTTATGATGTGTGGATTTTCTGCAAAACTCGTAATTTTTATTAAAAATTAGAAATTTCAGTAAATCTAACCAAAAGACAATTTCTATATGATTAAATTAGTCAAGGATTATGCTGTCTATCCAGCACCTAATATTTTTTTTGACAAACAATTTGCCACAAAAGTTCAATCTTTTTTCTGAACCTATAAAGCGCTAATTTTTCGTGAATATGTCTAAGTTTTATTCTGTTGGTGCTAAGTGTGTGTTTAGGAACGCAAGTGGATATCGAATTGATTTGAAGAATGTGTACCAAGTAGCTGGATTGAGTATTCATAAGAGTTTGACTCAGATACACCGATGCCTAAGCTCGGCGGTGTATTTACATGACAGAGCGAATCATTTGCAAAAGAGTACAGATGTGACGATATACATACCTGATAAGTTAGGTGAAACGCATAGATATTTTAGTACCACCGCTTTTGTATGTAAGAAGACGAAAGACAACAACGCATCACTAAAAAAAACCGTACCCGATACCGAAAAAGAACTTGCAGAAAACCAGCCGAAAACGGCAGAAAAAGGAAAATCCCCAGTACAAGACCCAAGAATAGCATTATCCACTGTTTCTAAAGATCTAAGTAAACCGCTGACCAAAGTGCCAGATATCCCACAGAAATACGAGAAAGTTGATGAAAAAAGTGAAGATAAAGGAAGCACCAAAACTGAAAAATTTATACATATTGATAAGAAGCCTCCACCTCAGTGCCCACAAGAACCCCTACAACCCCCACCACCCCCACCACCCCTACCACCCCAACCTGCCAGTAGAGCTGAAACTGATAAAGCTGTCATCAAACAGAATGCTGTGGGTGACATAGTTGTTAAAACTGAGGTACAAAAAGACAAAGTGACCAAAGTCACTATAGAAAAAAGTAAACCACCAGAAGAAAATAAAGAGGAAACTCCAGAAGTTAAAGGTATGTTGGTTGACTTTAAATTAGTTAGTAACATGACACTGAACTTCTCCTAAGCATCAACAATGCAGGCAGCCACTCTTTAAAGAAAAAACAAAAACTTCGGTCGGCGTGTCGGAAAAGGGGCAGCCCACGGGACTTATTTTTTGTATGGCTGCCCCTTTTGCGACACTCTAACCAAAACTTCTCCTAAACAGTGTGGGTCCAATAATTAAAAAAAAATTGTTACCTTACGACTTGTGCTATCCATTCCATGGAAAGAATCACCTATAGTTTCGTTAACTAATATAATTTAGTTAGCGAAACTATAGGTGCATGAGTTTTAATAAATAAGTACATTAGTTTCACTAACTAATATTAGTTAATATAATATTAGTAAATTATATAATTTAGTTAGCGAAACTATAGGTTATTTCACCTCATATAAAACTGTAATATTCTGTTGAAAGAACATATTGTTTAAGTTAAACCCTCGCGCGATGTTTGCACACCCGTGTGTGCAGGATTTGTATCGCATGCAGCATAAACAAGTGCGCGATGGGTTAATATAAAAAATTGCATTTGGCCAATTTCTCTTCCCTTACATTGATTCCACATAAACTCGTCCGCAAAAATAAAGGGTCACCCTGAAAACAGTTGGTATCTTTAAGAAATCATAAAGTTAACTTGTCTTGCTTATGAAATGAAACTGAGAGAAGATATGCGGACTACATGCAATCTTTTTTTTCACATTTTATCCTGAAATTGCATTATAAAATACTTACGAAATAAAAACGTTTCATTTTAAATTTGTGATTCCTTTTTTCAAATTTAACTTTTTTGACTTTTTTTTAAATTGTGTATAAATATTGGGCTTGAAAATGATTTTTCATTATTCAGTTTGAATATTATGCATAAAATCATTTTTTTTTTTTTTTTCAAGTTTTTATAGAGGCTTCAGTCATTCTAGATGACCATGCCAGCCTCATAGGATCATTCTTTTAGTTTATCACAATGACCGTTCGAGGAATCTATACAGCCAAAGGTGTGAGGGTTGTTGGGTCATTCGGGTCTGTGGATACGTGGACTAGAGGGCGAGAATTAACGATTGCTTCTGCCTCGCAAAGGAGTGTGTTCAGTGTCTCTGGCTTCGGATTTTTCTCCTTGAGGGTAGCGTTCAAGGCTACTTTGACAGTGCGCACTAGCCGCTCCCAACAACCTCCAAAGCTTGGTGCGGATGGTGGAATGAAGCTCCACTTAATCCCTTTGTTGGCTGCAAAGTCCATGACAGCATTATCATAAAACTCTCTGAGTATTCGGTAAGCGCCAACAAATGCAGTGCCGTTGTCCGAGAATATGGTTTCAGGTGTTCCGCGTCTGGCGATAAATCGACGGACGGCCATGATTGCAGAATCGGCGGAAAGGCTATGCACAACTTCTAAATGAAGAGCTCTTACTGTTAGGCATGTGAAAAGTGCCACCCAACGCTTCTCATGCCGTCGACCAATAGTGACGGTAATGGGGCCGAAGTAATCAAGACCGGTAAAGGTGAATGGACGTTTATGATGAGCCAGTCTTTCAGGTGGTAAATCTCCGGTTGTGGGCGTTATGGGTTTCGCTTTGCGAATCTTGCAGAGTAAACAGTGTGCGGATATGGTTCTAACCGTATTTCTTAGGTGCAACAGCCAAAAACTTTGGCGAATCTCGTTGATCACCATGCTGTTGTTGGCATGGCCAGCCTTCACGTGGTAGGACTTAACTAATAGTTGGACCACTCGATGGCGACCGTCCAATAAAATAGGAGACCGAGTGGTAGGATCTACATCAGCCACAGCTTTGATCCTCCCAGCCAGCCTAAGGAGGTTGTCCTCTCCCATAGTGGGCGACAATTTGATGAGCCGACTATTCTTGGGTAGGGGTTGGTGGTTCATGACGTTTTTAAAGTCCTCGCTGAAGCTGTCCAGTTGCGTGCGCTGCAGAACGTGCCTCTCAGCGGCTTGAAGGAGTTCGGCAGTAAGGGGTGGTAAGGTGGTTGAATACAAAACGCGATTGGAATTTGAATTTGGACCCCGAACGCGATCCAAAACCCTGCCAAATATCATTGCCGCTTGCAGAGCGCGAGCCGTGGCGCGCAAAAGACGCAACCAATTATCAAAACGGTCAAAATTTGCCGTGACCGGCGTTGGCAAAAGGAAATTAGCCGAAGTTAATCCCACCAGTTCGTTAGGCTTACATTTTAACTCCTCTCGAACTGGTGCGACATTTAGAGGTTCCTTCGGCCAACCATCTTCGTGTTGAAGAAGGAAAGATGGGCCGCAAAACCATCTATGACTTAAGTCGAAAATAAAATCTTTGGTTCTTGTGGCATCATCTACCACGTTCAAGCTCGTTGGCACCCACCGCCAGTCTTTAACGAAAGAGTTTTCTAGAATTTCACCTAGGCGGTGGGCTACAAAGGGCTTGTAGGACCGTGCATCACTTCGCAACCACTGCAGGACGGTCATCGAGTCTATCCAAAAGAAGGAACGGTTTGATTTTTTGCGATGACTGTCCTTGATAGTTGTAGCTAGCCGAGAAGCAATTAGAGCGGCTTGCAGTTCTAGCCGCGGGATAGAGACGGGTTTCAGGGGTGAAACTCTGGCCTTGCTGGAGATGAGAACGAGCTCGATGTGGTCATTGGGGTATATCAGACGCCAATAAGCAACACATGCGTAGGCGAGTTCGCTTGCATCGGCAAAGGTGTGTAATTCTCTTTGCAGTGGCTCAGAGTCTCTTGACTTTGAGTACCAACGGGGAATTCTTAAAGAAGTAATTTTGGAAAGCTCCTGAAACCAGCCTTTCCATTTCAATGCTTCAATTGTCGGGAGCTCGGTGTCCCAATCAACGTTTGACCTCCACGCTTGTTGGAAGAGGATACGGCCTTTCACTACAAGAGGTCCTAATAGACCAAGGGGGTCGTAAATACGCATTAAGTGTGATAAAACTGAACGCTTAGTCAGGGAATTCGGAAGAGTTTCAGATTTGGCCGTCCGAAAACCTAACTCATCCGTCAACGGATTCCACAAAATTCCCAGTGCACGAACGTTATTAGCGGGGTTTGTGAGATCAATTTCGGTTGGCGGAGTTGCGCGCAAGTCGGCGGGGACGAGATTCAGCGAACTGGGAACGTTGGAAATCCATCCACGCATTTCAAAACAAGCAGCTTTATGGACGGTGACAATGTCTGCTGCCAACTGCGCTGCTTCATCGGCGTCATCTAAAGAATCGATATAATCGTCCATGTAATGGCTGTGCAATATGGCATCAGCCGCTTTGGGATATAAAATTTCGTGTTCCCTAGCGTTTTTGTTTTTTATAAACTGTGCTATAAAGGGGCTACAGGAAGCGCCAAATATGACCGCCGTCATCCTATATTCTTTTAGAGGTTGAGATTTGTTTGGTCGCCAAAGGTATCTGAGTGCGTCTCGATCTTGCTCACGGATCCTGATCTGCGGGAACATTTCCTTTATGTCCGCTGTGAGAGCTACCCGACCTTCACGGAAACGAAATAAAATGTGCAGGAGTGACTGAAGTAAATCAGGGCCCGGGAGAAGCATCGAATTAAGACTGACTCCCTTATTCGTGGCTGCTGCATCGTGAACTACACGAAGTTTGCGCTTCTGGGGGTGGTACACGCCAAAATGTGGTAAATAAAATCTTATATTTTTTGGTGGATTTTCCGGCTTATAGTTGGTGTAGTATGTCTCAGGAGCGCACTCTTCGGCATATTCTTTAGCGAGCATGTTGTTCATGAATATGTCATAAGCATTCGCGAAATTTGCGTCCCGTGCCATACGTCGCTCTAGACTCAAAAAACGCGACATAGCTTGGGGATAGCTGTCAGGGACATTATTTATGTCATCTCGCCACGGCATGCCTACTTCGTACCGGCCTGACCCAGGTAAGCGCCTCGCAGTAGTTTCTAAAATCTCTATAGCGCGTTTTTCATTTGTCGTATGCAAATTTTCGAATTTGGAAATTCCTAAGGAATCAATTTTATATTGTTCTCGAATCAAATTATCCAATTGATCATTGTTAGATGAGTCAGTGCAGATACCATGATTAATAAATTCTACTAACTTTGTTTGACTAGAAGCAACTCCATATAGAGTCCAACCTAGAGAAGTCAAGCAGGCGACCGGGTCGTTTTTTCTCCCAGATCGTACTTCGCGGCTTATTGATAAATACCAGTGTTCGGCTCCTATCAAAACAGTTGGTGTCGCATTTTCGTAAGTAACACACTCGACAATATCTTTTAAATGCGAAAAGGAAGCTATGAGATCCCGTCTTACAGTTTGAGGGCGCAATGACAAAGATTCCATCGCTCTTGCATTTTTGACTAAAAACGTATCTGATGTGTCACGACCTTTAATGTAAAAATTTACGTACGATATTGTTATGTTTTTGTTGAGCCCACCTATGCCACAAAGTGAAATGTTTTGGTTGGGACCGGTTGCTCCAATACGGTTGGCAATATTTGAATCTATGAGCGTGGCTGTACTGCCATCGTCAAGTAGTGCATACACATTACAAGATCCTAAAGGGCCTGTCACAGTAACGGGAATAATTTTTAAATAAGCACGAGGATGAGAGGCTAAGGTCGTGTTGGGGTGCTGAGAAGTCGTGGAGACTATGACTTTTTCTTCATTGGAAGGTTCTGATGAAGAAGTCTGTTCATCATGTTCAATGACAGATGTGTCACAAGTAGTGTTGACGCTAGAAGAGCCCCGCTTCCCATGAAGAAGTGGATTGTGTCGTAATGAGCAGCCATCGACGCCACATGGGTTCACTTTGCATGACTTAAACTGGTGTGAACTGCGCCTAAGACACCTATAGCAAGCTTTAACCTGACGTAACCATTGCCACCTATCATCGACTGATAAAGCCAAAAAGTCAGAACAATTTTTAACGTTGTGTTCTTTGTCACAGTAAACGCACGTGGTCTTACGTGTGGACGCGGCCTTAGGGCTCGATTGCGAAGTAGTATTCACGTTTTCGCGTTTGTTCGGTTTACTGTTAGAATTAATTTGAGGTTGTAGTAAACTAGATTCCGGTGACATTCCCCAACGAATATGTTTTTGTAACTCATGTTGTAAAAAGTCAGATAAAATTTCGAATTTAGTACGTCCCGTTTTGTCTAAAGAGGCAAAATCGGTCCAACGTAATTTTACGGCTAGATTTAATTTCCCTAAAACAGAATGAAACAGTTCGGGATCGTATAAATATTCTACCTGATTTAATAATTTAATAGTAGAAATAGAATTGCGTACCTTGTTACAAATGATACTTAGCTCTTTTAGATCCGATCCGAGCTTCGGCAAACCTTTTAAAGCCTGGACTTCCTTATAAATTATCACCTCCGGTCTTGCAAAGTTATCCTCCAGAGCTTTTATAATTATTTCGGGGTCATCTGCGGAAATTAACAGAGAGGCTACGGCCTCCCGTGCAGAGCCTCGGAGGGTGCTCTGTAGGCGCGTTATGTTTCCTAGAGGAGAAAAATCTTTTTTAGTAATATCATAAATACGTTTAAATTGAAGCCAGTGCGCCGCATCGCCATTAAATGGAGTGAGTTCTAATTTCCCTCCGGTGCTACGACTAGACGCTAGAGCCTTGGCCGCAGCGGCGGTGTCCACGACTGCTTGTATTAATGAAGTTTGCTGTGTTTGAGTCAAAGGACATGAAGCTGACTCGGGAGGCAGGACGGTATGTTGTCCATGCCCTGCTTCAAAATGATCCCTGTTAGGTACAGCTTGAGAAAAAGACAAAGTATTATGTAAATGATTAGTAACAGGGCGTGCAGCGGACCCAGTGACCCTAAAGTCGGGGGGTGGAGCAGTGTCGAACTCGCACCCGGCTGCGGGAAGACCCTCACTATTCTCTACAACTTGAGATCCCATATTTTCAACCCACCTTTGAGTTCTCTCTATGCTCACTCGAGAACCATGTCGACTACTGTGACTACGACTGTCTACCTCTATTGCGGCGAGTTCCGCTCGCATTTCACTCTCCTCGACCTCCCGTTGCAATGAAGCTAAACGCTTTTCTCGCTCTCTTTCACGATTGGCTAACTCCTGTTCGCGCTCAAGGCGACGTCGGAGGGCGAGTGCCTCGACAGCGGCTTTTCTCGCTTTTACTGTTGAGCCAGATGACTGCGATTTGATGCTATTAGCGCTTGTTGTTGGTGGGAGATCGCGAGGTAGAGCTACGTCTACTACGTTTTCGGTTTTGTTTTCCGACATTTTCAATTTACTACGAGTGATCATAGGGAACGCAAAGAAAAATAAATAAAATACTACGAATGAAAACTAATGAGTGGAATGTAAACAAAGATAGGAGTGGTAAAAATTAATGGATCGAATGGACCAAAATAAAGCGAACAAAGGGGCGAATGTGAGGGATCGAACAGAATACTTAGCTTGCTGTAGTTTTCCTGCTTAAAACTCAATTAATGCAATAGTTAAATAAATAAACTGATCTTCATCAAAGCAAGTTTTTATAATGGAAAAATACAAAAACGAAGACATAAGTCAAGAAGACAAAACGATAGAAATAAAAAATATTTACAAAAGATGACGTGTTCCAAAGAGTCCACGACAGCCCAACTGCTCGCTCCGACAGTGGGTTGGACAGCCAGCAGTTGAGCTGTCCATTATGGGCATTAACTGATCCTATATACCTCTGTCTCAGATCTGCGTTCCGGACACACTCCAGCAAAATATGCATTAAATCATCAATTTTATTGCACTCTGAGCATAATGGGGAAGGTTTAATTCCCATCATGTGGTAGAACTTATTTCCCGGAATGTGTCCAGACCCCAATACCTCTCTCTGATTGTTGCCCAAAATGGTATTCCCATCTTTCTAAAGTTTTTTTTTGAAGCTTGGAATCAGTTCCCAGCTATAAGGCTTGGAATCCAGCACAGAACCATCCATTACAGCTGACTTTGCCATTGCATCTACCATTTCATTTCCTTGTATGCCGACATGGGAGGGAATCCACTGAAGATATACATTTATAGATGGAGATCTGGTTTTGAAGTTGTGGATCAACTGAAGAGCTTCATAGGCTATCGGCATACCTCGTGGTCCCGAAGCACACCGAGCCAAATGTTGGAGGGCGCTCTTAGAGTCAGTTAGAATAACAATAGAAGTTTCTATCGACAATTGATCCACATACTCCAAAGCTTTTTTTATAGCAGTTAATTCAGCTCTCATGACACAAATATCTAGGTGAAGCTTCCACTTAAAAGATCGATTAATCTGAGGGTCAAAGAGTGCCGCTCCAACTCCCCGAACTTCTTTCGAGCCATCTGTGAAAAGTTTATAATGACCTGCATAGCCCTCATTTAACATTCTAATTGTGTTATTTTTTAATTCTAAGTTATAAACATTGCGTTTCAGCGCCTTAATGTCTGGTACATTATCTATGATACTCGACTTTATATCTATAGCTGCCACCCAAGTATTTAATGAATACATTTCTAGTGTTGGACTCTTGTGCATATCAATATCATGACATTGAGAATGAATTTCAAGTAGAGTTGGTCGATTATTACTAGTCAAATAATTTTGCCTTAAAGATAATTCCTGTAATGCCCTCAATGCAGCACTATTGGAGGCCGAACTCGCCCCGCATAAAATCATGCCTCTCAGCTTAGAAGAATGCACCAGAATCATCACCATGCTAGAGCTTGGACTGAGCCAGCGCAGAGTGGCCAGAAACAGAGGTGTGACGCTTTCCACAGTCCAAAGAATGCTGAGAAGATATGTAGAAACTGGACAACATCTAAGAAGACCAGGAAACGGTTGTCCAAGGTGTACAACAGCCAGAGAAGATCACTTTATCGTCACGACTTCATTACGGAATCAACATCTAACAGCAGTTGCGACCCAACACCATCTGTTACAGACCAGGACAGATTATATTAGTGATGATACAGTAAGAAGACGCCTAGCAGAATCTAATCTAAAACCATATAGACTAGCCCAGGGTCCAAAACTCGAACATCATCGTAAAATTGCAAGATTGCGTTTTGCGACGGAACACGCTACTTGGATCGAAGAAGATTGGGCATGTGTATTGTTTACTGACGAATCGAGATTTGCGTTATACGTCAATGATAGAAGGGACAGGGTGTATCGACGCCCTGGAGAACGTTTTGTTCAAGCATGTTTTAAAGGAAACGGTCTCCTATGGCGGCGGGTCCCTCCTCGTCTGGGCCGGCATTTGTTCAGAAGGACGAACAGACCTTGTTTTCATTGAAAATGGCAACCTAACTGCGGAAAGGTACATAATGGAAATCCTGAATGAACATGCAGGTCCGTTCCTTACAAATGTGGGTGATAATTCACTTCTTATGCACGATAATGCTCGCCCTCATACAGCATTATCTGTGAGACGATATATTCAAGAAGTCGGTATCGATCTCATAGCCTGGCCAGAGAGGAGTTCTGACATGAATCCAATAGAGCATGCATGGGACGAGCTCGGAAGGCTACTCAGGAAGCAAAACCCACCACCTCTGACACTTGTAGCCTTAAAACAGGCCCTTATTGAAGAGTGGGAGAATATACCTCAATACCGCTTGAGGAACTTGGTTCTTAGTATGCCTGATCGCATACAAACCTTTAAAAGAGTCGGTGGAGGAAACACAAGGTACTAAATTTAAGTGGGTGGCCATATCTTTTTATAAAAAATTAATAAAGTAAATTATTTTGTTCGAAAGAAGTTCCCTAATTTTTGTTATCTTTTCATTTTCAAATAAATAAAAGGTAATTTTTAATAAACTGTGGTTTATTTTAAGAGTTATTAAAATTACTTTTAGATTATTTTTAATTCAAAGAGCTAGCATGTGTAGTTTTTTAGTTATTTGAAAAAAATGAGGTGACCCTTTACTTTTGCGGACAAGTGTATGTTTGACAACTACAGCCTTGTAATAGGTCTTCTACTTATCATATTTATTTATTTATTTACTAAGCCTTTTACACTGTTATTACAAGTTTTACAAATTCTTATTTTGCCTTAGTGACGGTAATGGGGCCGAAGTAATCAAGACCGGTAAAGGTGAATGGACGTTTATGATGAGCCAGTCTTTCAGGTGGTAAATCTCCGGTTGTGGGCGTTATGGGTTTCGCTTTGCGAATCTTGCAGAGTAAACAGTGTGCGGATATGGTTCTAACCGTATTTCTTAGGTGCAACAGCCAAAAACTTTGGCGAATCTCGTTGATCACCATGCTGTTGTTGGCATGGCCAGCCTTCACGTGGTAGGACTTAACTAGTAGTTGGACCACTCGATGGCGACCGTCCAATAAAATAGGAGACCGAGTGGTAGGATCTACATCAGCCACAGCTTTGATCCTCCCAGCCAGCCTAAGGAGGTTGTCCTCTCCCATAGTGGGCGACAATTTGATGAGCCGACTATTCTTGGGTAGGGGTTGGTGGTTCATGACGTTTTTAAAGTCCTCGCTGAAGCTGTCCAGTTGCGTGCGCTGCAGAACGTGCCTCTCAGCGGCTTGAAGGAGTTCGGCAGTAAGGGGTGGTAAGGTGGTTGAATACAAAACGCGATTGGAATTTGAATTTGGACCCCGAACGCGATCCAAAACCCTGCCAAATATCATTGCCGCTTGCAGAGCGCGAGCCGTGGCGCGCAAAAGACGCAACCAATTATCAAAACGGTCAAAATTTGCCGTGACCGGCGTTGGCAAAAGGAAATTAGCCGAAGTTAATCCCACCAGTTCGTTAGGCTTACATTTTAACTCCTCTCGAACTGGTGCGACATTTAGAGGTTCCTTCGGCCAACCATCTTCGTGTTGAAGAAGGAAAGATGGGCCGCAAAACCATCTATGACTTAAGTCGAAAATAAAATCTTTGGTTCTTGTGGCATCATCTGCCACGTTCAAGCTCGTTGGCACCCACCGCCAGTCTTTAACGAAAGAGTTTTCTAGAATTTCACCTAGGCGGTGGGCTACAAAGGGCTTGTAGGACCGTGCATCACTTCGCAACCACTGCAGGACGGTCATCGAGTCTATCCAAAAGAAGGAACGGTTTGGTTTTTTGCGATGACTGTCCTTGATAGTTGTAGCTAGCCGAGAAGCAATTAGAGCGGCTTGCAGTTCTAGCCGCGGGATAGAGACGGGTTTCAGGGGTGAAACTCTGGCCTTGCTGGAGATGAGAACGAGCTCGATGTGGTCATTGGGGTATATCAGACGCCAATAAGCAACACATGCGTAGGCGAGTTCGCTTGCATCGGCAAAGGTGTGTAATTCTCTTTGCAGTGGCTCAGAGTCTCTTGACTTTGAGTACCAACGGGGAATTCTTAAAGAAGTAATTTTGGAAAGCTCCTGAAACCAGCCTTTCCATTTCAATGCTTCAATTGTCGGGAGCTCGGTGTCCCAATCAACGTTTGACCTCCACGCTTGTTGGAAGAGGATACGGCCTTTCACTACAAGAGGTCCTAATAGACCAAGGGGGTCGTAAATACGCATTAAGTGTGATAAAACTGAACGCTTAGTCAGGGAATTCGGAAGAGTTTCAGATTTGGCCGTCCGAAAACCTAACTCATCCGTCAACGGATTCCACAAAATTCCCAGTGCACGAACGTTATTAGCGGGGTTTGTGAGATCAATTTCGGTTGGCGGAGTTGCGCGCAAGTCGGCGGGGACGAGATTCAGCGAACTGGGAACGTTGGAAATCCATCCACGCATTTCAAAACAAGCAGCTTTATGGACGGTGACAATGTCTGCTGCCAACTGCGCTGCTTCATCGGCGTCATCTAAAGAATCGATATAATCGTCCATGTAATGGCTGTGCAATATGGCATCAGCCGCTTTGGGATATAAAATTTCGTGTTCCCTAGCGTTTTTGTTTTTTATAAACTGTGCTATAAAGGGGCTACAGGAAGCGCCAAATATGACCGCCGTCATCCTATATTCTTTTAGAGGTTGAGATTTGTTTGGTCGCCAAAGGTATCTGAGTGCGTCTCGATCTTGCTCACGGATCCTGATCTGCGGGAACATTTCCTTTATGTCCGCTGTGAGAGAACCGAAATAAAATGTGCAGGAGTGACTGAAGTAAATCAGGGCCCGGGAGAAGCATCGAATTAAGACTGACTCCCTTATTCGTGGCTGCTGCATCGTGAACTACACGAAGTTTGCGCTTCTGGGGGTGGTACACGCCAAAATGTGGTAAATAAAATCTTATATTTTTTGGTGGATTTTCCGGCTTATAGTTGGTGTAGTATGTCTCAGGAGCGCACTCTTCGGCATATTCTTTAGCGAGCATGTTGTTCATGAATATGTCATAAGCATTCGCGAAATTTGCGTCCCGTGCCATACGTCGCTCTAGACTCAAAAAACGCGACATAGCTTGGGGATAGCTGTCAGGGACATTATTTATGTCATCTCGCCACGGCATGCCTACTTCGTACCGGCCTGACCCAGGTAAGCGCCTCGCAGTAGTTTCTAAAATCTCTATAGCGCGTTTTTCATTTGTCGTATGCAAATTTTCGAATTTGGAAATTCCTAAGGAATCAATTTTATATTGTTCTCGAATCAAATTATCCAATTGATCATTGTTAGATGAGTCAGTGCAGATACCATGATTAATAAATTCTACTAACTTTGTTTGACTAGAAGCAACTCCATATAGAGTCCAACCTAGAGAAGTCAAGCAGGCGACCGGGTCGTTTTTTCTCCCAGATCGTACTTCGCGGCTTATTGATAAATACCAGTGTTCGGCTCCTATCAAAACAGTTGGTGTCGCATTTTCGTAAGTAACACACTCGACAATATCTTTTAAATGCGAAAAGGAAGCTATGAGATCCCGTCTTACAGTTTGAGGGCGCAATGACAAAGATTCCATCGCTCTTGCATTTTTGACTAAAAACGTATCTGATGTGTCACGACCTTTAATGTAAAAATTTACGTACGATATTGTTATGTTTTTGTTGAGCCCACCTATGCCACAAAGTGAAATGTTTTGGTTGGGACCGGTTGCTCCAATACGGTTGGCAATATTTGAATCTATGAGCGTGGCTGTACTGCCATCGTCAAGTAGTGCATACACATTACAAGATCCTAAAGGGCCTGTCACAGTAACGGGAATAATTTTTAAATAAGCACGAGGATGAGAGGCTAAGGTCGTGTTGGGGTGCTGAGAAGTCGTGGAGACTATGACTTTTTCTTCATTGGAAGGTTCTGATGAAGAAGTCTGTTCATCATGTTCAATGACAGATGTGTCACAAGTAGTGTTGACGCTAGAAGAGCCCCGCTTCCCATGAAGAAGTGGATTGTGTCGTAATGAGCAGCCATCGACGCCACATGGGTTCACTTTGCATGACTTAAACTGGTGTGAACTGCGCCTAAGACACCTATAGCAAGCTTTAACCTGACGTAACCATTGCCACCTATCATCGACTGATAAAGCCAAAAAGTCAGAACAATTTTTAACGTTGTGTTCTTTGTCACAGTAAACGCACGTGGTCTTACGTGTGGACGCGGCCTTAGGGCTCGATTGCGAAGTAGTATTCACGTTTTCGCGTTTGTTCGGTTTACTGTTAGAATTAATTTGAGGTTGTAGTAAACTAGATTCCGGTGACATTCCCCAACGAATATGTTTTTGTAACTCATGTTGTAAAAAGTCAGATAAAATTTCGAATTTAGTACGTCCCGTTTTGTCTAAAGAGGCAAAATCGGTCCAACGTAATTTTACGGCTAGATTTAATTTCCCTAAAACAGAATGAAACAGTTCGGGATCGTATAAATATTCTACCTGATTTAATAATTTAATAGTAGAAATAGAATTGCGTACCTTGTTACAAATGATACTTAGCTCTTTTAGATCCGATCCGAGCTTCGGCAAACCTTTTAAAGCCTGGACTTCCTTATAAATTATCACCTCCGGTCTTGCAAAGTTATCCTCCAGAGCTTTTATAATTATTTCGGGGTCATCTGCGGAAATTAACAGAGAGGCTACGGCCTCCCGTGCAGAGCCTCGGAGGGTGCTCTGTAGGCGCGTTATGTTTCCTAGAGGAGAAAAATCTTTTTTAGTAATATCATAAATACGTTTAAATTGAAGCCAGTGCGCCGCATCGCCATTAAATGGAGTGAGTTCTAATTTCCCTCCGGTGCTACGACTAGACGCTAGAGCCTTGGCCGCAGCGGCGGTGTCCACGACTGCTTGTATTAATGAAGTTTGCTGTGTTTGAGTCAAAGGACATGAAGCTGACTCGGGAGGCAGGACGGTATGTTGTCCATGCCCTGCTTCAAAATGATCCCTGTTAGGTACAGCTTGAGAAAAAGACAAAGTATTATGTAAATGATTAGTAACAGGGCGTGCAGCGGACCCAGTGACCCTAAAGTCGGGGGGTGGAGCAGTGTCGAACTCGCACCCGGCTGCGGGAAGACCCTCACTATTCTCTACAACTTGAGATCCCATATTTTCAACCCACCTTTGAGTTCTCTCTATGCTCACTCGAGAACCATGTCGACTACTGTGACTACGACTGTCTACCTCTATTGCGGCGAGTTCCGCTCGCATTTCACTCTCCTCGACCTCCCGTTGCAATGAAGCTAAACGCTTTTCTCGCTCTCTTTCACGATTGGCTAACTCCTGTTCGCGCTCAAGGCGACGTCGGAGGGCGAGTGCCTCGACAGCGGCTTTTCTCGCTTTTACTGTTGAGCCAGATGACTGCGATTTGATGCTATTAGCGCTTGTTGTTGGTGGGAGATCGCGAGGTAGAGCTACGTCTACTACGTTTTCGGTTTTGTTTTCCGACATTTTCAATTTACTACGAGTGATCATAGGGAACGCAAAGAAAAATAAATAAAATACTACGAATGAAAACTAATGAGTGGAATGTAAACAAAGATAGGAGTGGTAAAAATTAATGGATCGAATGGACCAAAATAAAGCGAACAAAGGGGCGAATGTGAGGGATCGAACAGAATACTTAGCTTGCTGTAGTTTTCCTGCTTAAAACTCAATTAATGCAATAGTTAAATAAATAAACTGATCTTCATCAAAGCAAGTTTTTATAATGGAAAAATACAAAAACGAAGACATAAGTCAAGAAGACAAAACGATAGAAATAAAAAATATTTACAAAAGATGACGTGTTCCAAAGAGTCCACGACAGCCCAACTGCTCGCTCCGACAGTGGGTTGGACAGCCAGCAGTTGAGCTGTCCATTATGGGCATTAACTGATCCTATATACCTCTGTCTCAGATCTGCGTTCCGGACACACTCCAGCAAAATATGCATTAAATCATCAATTTTATTGCACTCTGAGCATAATGGGGAAGGTTTAATTCCCATCATGTGGTAGAACTTATTTCCCGGAATGTGTCCAGACCCCAATACCTCTCTCTGATTGTTGCCCAAAATGGTATTCCCATCTTTCTAAAGTTTTTTTTTGAAGCTTGGAATCAGTTCCCAGCTATAAGGCTTGGAATCCAGCACAGAACCATCCATTACAGCTGACTTTGCCATTGCATCTACCATTTCATTTCCTTGTATGCCGACATGGGAGGGAATCCACTGAAGATATACATTTATAGATGGAGATCTGGTTTTGAAGTTGTGGATCAACTGAAGAGCTTCATAGGCTATCGGCATACCTCGTGGTCCCGAAGCACACCGAGCCAAATGTTGGAGGGCGCTCTTAGAGTCAGTTAGAATAACAATAGAAGTTTCTATCGACAATTGATCCACATACTCCAAAGCTTTTTTTATAGCAGTTAATTCAGCTCTCATGACACAAATATCTAGGTGAAGCTTCCACTTAAAAGATCGATTAATCTGAGGGTCAAAGAGTGCCGCTCCAACTCCCCGAACTTCTTTCGAGCCATCTGTGAAAAGTTTATAATGACCTGCATAGCCCTCATTTAACATTCTAATTGTGTTATTTTTTAATTCCAAGTTATAAACATTGCGTTTCAGCGCCTTAATGTCTGGTACATTATCTATGATACTCGACTTTATATCTATAGCTGCCACCCAAGTATTTAATGAATACATTTCTAGTGTTGGACTCTTGTGCATATCAATATCATGACATTGAGAATGAATTTCAAGTAGAGTTGGTCGATTATTACTAGTCAAATAATTTTGCCTTAAAGATAATTCCTGTAATGCCCTCAATGCAGCACTATTGGAGGCCGAACTCGCCCCGCATAAAATCATGCCTCTCAGCTTAGAAGAATGCACCAGAATCATCACCATGCTAGAGCTTGGACTGAGCCAGCGCAGAGTGGCCAGAAACAGAGGTGTGACGCTTTCCACAGTCCAAAGAATGCTGAGAAGATATGTAGAAACTGGACAACATCTAAGAAGACCAGGAAACGGTTGTCCAAGGTGTACAACAGCCAGAGAAGATCACTTTATCGTCACGACTTCATTACGGAATCAACATCTAACAGCAGTTGCGACCCAACACCATCTGTTACAGACCAGGACAGATTATATTAGTGATGATACAGTAAGAAGACGCCTAGCAGAATCTAATCTAAAACCATATAGACTAGCCCAGGGTCCAAAACTCGAACATCATCGTAAAATTGCAAGATTGCGTTTTGCGACGGAACACGCTACTTGGATCGAAGAAGATTGGGCATGTGTATTGTTTACTGACGAATCGAGATTTGCGTTATACGTCAATGATAGAAGGGACAGGGTGTATCGACGCCCTGGAGAACGTTTTGTTCAAGCATGTTTTAAAGGAAACGGTCTCCTATGGCGGCGGGTCCCTCCTCGTCTGGGCCGGCATTTGTTCAGAAGGACGAACAGACCTTGTTTTCATTGAAAATGGCAACCTAACTGCGGAAAGGTACATAATGGAAATCCTGAATGAACATGCAGGTCCGTTCCTTACAAATGTGGGTGATAATTCACTTCTTATGCACGATAATGCTCGCCCTCATACAGCATTATCTGTGAGACGATATATTCAAGAAGTCGGTATCGATCTCATAGCCTGGCCAGAGAGGAGTTCTGACATGAATCCAATAGAGCATGCATGGGACGAGCTCGGAAGGCTACTCAGGAAGCAAAACCCACCACCTCTGACACTTGTAGCCTTAAAACAGGCCCTTATTGAAGAGTGGGAGAATATACCTCAATACCGCTTGAGGAACTTGGTTCTTAGTATGCCTGATCGCATACAAACCTTTAAAAGAGTCGGTGGAGGAAACACAAGGTACTAAATTTAAGTGGGTGGCCATATCTTTTTATAAAAAATTAATAAAGTAAATTATTTTGTTCGAAAGAAGTTCCCTAATTTTTGTTATCTTTTCATTTTCAAATAAATAAAAGGTAATTTTTAATAAACTGTGGTTTATTTTAAGAGTTATTAAAATTACTTTTAGATTATTTTTAATTCAAAGAGCTAGCATGTGTAGTTTTTTAGTTATTTGAAAAAAATGAGGTGACCCTTTACTTTTGCGGACAAGTGTATGTTTGACAACTACAGCCTTGTAATAGGTCTTCTACTTATCATATTTATTTATTTATTTACTAAGCCTTTTACACTGTTATTACAAGTTTTACAAATTCTTATTATTTTTATTTTTTATCCTGGTTTTTCAAAAACAGTTTACCCTTTGGCATAGGCCTCCTCCATCTCCTCCCACGTCTCCCTATTCCTAGCTGTTCTGCGCCACACAGCTCCTGCCGTAGCTTTTAGGTCGTCCTCCCATCTACTCTTTTGCCTTCCTCTTTTTCTTCTCCCATCTCTAGGGTACCACTCTGTGATATCTTCTGTCCACTTTTCCTTCTTATCTGACATCATTTGTCCAACCCATTTCCATTTTAATTTCTTTACTGTTGTGGTCACATCTCTGAGTTTTGTTTTCTTTTTGATTTCAGTTAGTCTAACTCTGTCTACTTTCTTGATGTTAAGTATGCTCCGTTCGATGTTATTTTGACAAACTTGTAGTTTTTTTATTTCTTTTTGTTTGAGACTCCATGATTGGCAACCGTAGGTCATGATAGGTAGAATACATCTATTGAAGACCTCCCTTTTTTCTGACAAAGTAAACTGTTTTCCTTTCATAATTTCCTTCAACGACCAGTATTTTTTCCACGCATTAGATGTTCTTCTTTCTATTTCTTTTGACATTTGTTGGTCCGTTGATGTTATTGACCGAGATATATGTATTCATCCACGTAATCAATGTCCATGTCATCTACTACGATGTTCATTTTAGTCCGGTTGGTCATGAGTTTAGTTTTTCCAGCGTTCATTTCCAGTCCTGCTTTACGACTTTCTTCTGCGAGTTGTGACAACATTATTTGCAGTGTGTAGTGGTCCGGAGCAAGGAGAATGATGTCATCATCAAATCTAAGGTGGTTCAGCTTCTGACCATTTATATTTAAACCATACTCTTTCCATTCCAGTCATCTAAAGATGTCTTCGAGCACTGCACAAAAGAGTTTTGAAGCCAAAGGATCTCCCTGCCTTACTCCCCTTTTTATTTGGAATTTTGGGCCTTTCCGTTCAAGTTGTACTTTTGCTGTTCAGTTTTTATAAACCTCCTCGATGATTCTGATGTATTTTTTTGGTATTCCTTGGTTGAGCAATGCTTTCCAGAGTTCTTCATGACTAATAGTGTCAAATGCCTTGCTGTAGTCGACGAAGGCGATATAATATGGTTTTTTATATTCGTTATTCTTTTCTATAACTTGATTTATGACATGCAAGTGGTCTACAGTAGAGAAGTTGCTGCGGAAACCGGCCTGCTCTCTCGGTTGGTTTTCTTCAAGGGTTCTTCAAGGGTTATACCTTATCATATAGGTATAGTCAAATGTGTGATGTAGTATGTCCTCATGCTTTGAAATACTTAAATTTATCGTACATGTGATGATGTGCATATGAGATTTAATAATAAGTACATAAGTACAAAAGACCCGCCCTAGGTCCTCATCCCAACCTCCTGGGCATTGAGCTCCAGATTGTCAGTACTACCAAATGATTAAAGCGAATCCATGTCTTTCCTGACTGAAAGGGATCTTAGGCCCAGGCCCAACTCTCTTCAACGCCACCCATTACTCAACCCATCTCATCATAGTTTTGCAAATCAGTTGCAAAGCAGATGAAAAAACAAAACGGTGCAGTTATAAAATTAAAATAAATAAATAAAACAAGCCTTTATTCATAATAATTTACATTATATCAGCTGAGAATGTGAACCAATTTAAGAATAGACTGGACATGCACATTGCAACAAACAAAAAGAAAACTCAACAATGATCAGTGGGATACAGGCAATTACCAGTTGTAGTCAACTGCCTGCCGGATAAACAGCATAATAATAATAATATAAATTACTAAAAATTTAGTTTTATTATTATACCTGTCTTTAGTGTGATTGCCCTTTGGCAAAGGCCTCTCCTAGTATTCTCCAAATTTTCTTGTCCTGGGCTTTCCTACTCCACATGATGCTCCTGCAGCTACCTTTATTTCATGGAATAAAATTAAATGACTTTAATTAAATGACATTCAATAAATTAATTGTTCAATAAAATTGGTTTTCAGTTAAAAAACGACTGCTCATTGACTTCTCAGCTTCATACACTGAACGTAACTTCATAACCCCGATGCGTGCTATGACCGAGTACTTATTGAAGCAGTCTGACTTGGAGTCTCTGCCTAAGGTGCTGAGGAGGTCGCCCTATGAGTCCGCACCACCTATGACTGTTTATTATAGGAAAGATGTTGAGGGAAAAGCCATTGCGGTAAGTGTGGCTAAACCACTAAAAGAAGGAGAAGAAGTTTTTGTATTTGCATGTTTGGCAATAAATTTTTAAAAATAGGTATATTTTTTTTAAACGTAAACAGTTTAAAATAACTATTAAAGAAAACACTTTATTTTTGAAAAATAAAAACTAAGGATTAATCAGTAACTTCTTTTTGTAGGTCTTTTTTAAGTTGTAATTCGTACAGACAGCAGCACGTCAGGTTACCACATTTGCACTATGAAAGCCGGTGCTATTACAAACGAGATGAGTTCGATGTTAAGGTTAACATGTATAGCCTGATGTGCTGCCATGTGTACATAAGGGACATTTATATTATTAATAATTTTGTTTCTGTTTAGATTTGGGGATCTAGAGAAGCACTTGAGAAAGAACTGTTAAGAAGAGAAATTGACAGAAGAAGATATGAACAAGGTAATATTTACAGAATGTAAATTAGACGGTCTAAGATTATGTAATTATTTTTTTTGCCACTTTAACAAAATTCGATTCCTTCCTTCTTTGATAATCAAGTGTGTGGCGAACTTGACTAACTCTGGTGTCAGTTTGGTGATTACATTATCTATGTATATAAAATTCACGATTATCTTTGGTGGCAAGTTAACAACGATTGTTTCTCCGCCATATCTGAACTGCAAATAAAATTCTAAGAAATAATGTTAAAATTTTAGTGCCTGTCGTGTCATCTCTCTAGTTTCTTTTTGCATGTCTATTGTGTACAATAAATAAATAAATAAATGTTTCATCCAGATGTGTTTACGGTGAAACGAAGACTCCGAATCTACCGGAGGGAGATGACCCACAAGAGAGCTATCGAGGGAGAAGGATTGGGGCTGAAGACGAGATCCGGCCGCGTCGTGCTTACTGCTATTGCTATGTCAGTACACTATTTTATAAGTTAGGCCAATCTCACTCATTTATACGCACGCACACTCACATACACACATACATACTCACTTTGACACACGCACGCATATCCTCAGACGCACACAAACCAACACTCGCACACTTTCACACACACAAGGCATTGTATAGTGAAAGTCAAAATATATTTATTTTCGACAACTATTTTCCAACAGTATTTCTCATTTTCGATGGCAATACAAATAGCGAATTCAAATAACATCCAATAGGGTGAGGGCCTGGAGATCTGTCACACAGGTTAATTCCTAGTATGGATTCCTGTTCCTCACAAAGATTTTTAAAATAATGTAATTTTGTATGTCTAGCCAATTTAAGTATGTAGTTTACCTTTGTGTAGGAAATTAAAGACTTTTATTATTATAGAAATCAACACTGTCTCACTCCTTCTGAAGAAGGGAGTGGCAGGAAAAACCCCGGCGAGGCCAGCAACAATCGGCCAGGGTTTTAGGGCGATTGTGAAAGAAATCGGCGAACTATCCGGGCATTATCGAGCAGTACTGCTTTCTGCATCTTGTCCATCACTGACTTCTTAGAGATACCGAGCCTCCGAAGATATAAGGCGAGGCTCTTTGGGACCAAACCATTCACCGACATGACTATCGGGACTATTTTCGTGGATGCCACCCTCCAAATGTGGGTAACCTCGTGCGCCAGGTCCAGCCATTTTGTTGATCTCCCATACAAAATGCGCTATATGCTGATGAAGTTTGTATGGGAACTTAAAATTTTTTTTTCGTATTTTGATCTATTTTCCTTGAGAAAGTTCACCCGAGAGGTTGAAAGAGATTTACCTAAAGCCCTGTAGATAACATTTACAATATGTAATTTTACATGTAGTGCCACTCAATATTATGATCGTCATAAAAAATAATAACAATTGTAATGGTATTAAGATTCGGCTCAGCCGTTGAAATATTTCCTCCGGGAGTTTGTTGTGGACGGCGTTACTCATATTGACGTCACTTTTTCAGTGAGCAAGCGACTTCCATAACGAAGAATGTACCTGCTATTGCTTGCCTGTTTGACGGCTGGTTTGGTCGAGTGGTAGTGGCGTTGCCTATTGATCAACAGGTCCTGGGTTCGATTCACAGTCGGGGCAAATATTTGTGTAAAAAGCAAATGTTTTTTCTCGGGTCATAGCCCAGTCTGTGGGGAAATGCAAAGGCCTTTGCATTGCAAAAGGTGGCGTAGAAAATGTTTTGACACAATATTGTTTAGGTATGGCAGGTTAATAAAAATCCAAGTTCTCGACCTTGGAGGACCCAGGCGTTAGCCGCCATCGTGAATTAAAGGTGCCAAAATTAGGTATATTTTAAATAACTTCTCTATGAGAGGTTCAAAGAAAACAAAATTGCCTACATTTTTTGTATACATGATTATTCTGTAAGTCTTAAAGGTAAAAAGTTACAAGCGACGGAAATAATAATATTTACAAAAATCTAATTATAAAATGATAAACTGACTGGGGGATACACAACGCACAGCCCAAACCGCTGGACTTAGGGACTTGAAATTTTGCACATAGATACCTTATGTAGTGTAGGCATCCACTAAGGAGCGATTTTTGGAAATTCTACCCCTAAGGGGATTAAGGGGGTTAACTTACTGACATATCAATGCAAAGCCCAAACCGCTGGGTCTAGAGACTCCGAATTTCGCTTGTAACTTTTTACCTATAAGACTTACAGAATAATCATGTATGCAAAAAATGTAGGCAATTTTGTCGTCTTTGAACTCTTCATAGACACTTTTGTGATCTAGTAAACAATTGAGAATTTATTTAAAATATACCTAATTTTGGCACCTTTAATTCAAGATGGCGGCTAACGCCTGGGTCCTCCAAGGTCGAGAACTTGGATTTTTATTAACCTGCCATACCTAAACAATATTGTGTCAAAACATTTTCTACGCCACCTTTTGCAATGCAAAACTACCTACAGACTGAGCTATCATGGATGTTCGTGTCGGTCTTTATATATGTTCCAAGGGACCCATAGTGCGGGCCTTTGAGTGTTTGGCGTTTATAAAAATAAAAATAAAAATACCTTTATTTCATAAAACAGTCAGGATATTACTTAAAATAAGTCAAGTTATATTAAATACATACAAACACATTCGTTCATTCAGCATGGGACATTAGTTACATTAGTATAATTAGTGACAAACCCGCTAGGGCTTATCGAAACCAAGATTAATAAAATGTATGTTTTGATTTTTTAAAAGTAAATTAAAAAAAAATCTAAAGGTAGTTGCTGTTTTTATCATATTTTATAATTTTTGATATTAATATTTATAATATTATTTTTAATTAACTGCAGCGGCCGACCGGCCAAACAGGGTCAAGCTGAAAACCAGCGCTGTACAGTTTTTTGTAAAGCACAATGCTGAGCTTGGCTCCTTTTGCTTAGGTTAATCTAATTCTTACTTTTTACTGTTATTTAATCATTGTAGATTTAAGTTTAGCAATAAACATGATTTCATTTCATTTCATAATAGTACTACTATACTACAATGATATAAGTTTGGTTCCAGCAACGGATGCAACTTCGTGTTCAAGCTGTGCGCGTGGCTGTACACGGGCTCACACAGCATGTTCTCCGAGTCCATCCACTCGCTCGCCGACACGGTCAACCAGTTGATCCTCGCTTATGGAATACATAAGTCGGTTCAAGTAAGTGTCCAAACAATGTCTCCTTTGTTTTTGATCATTTGACCTGCCCCAACGACAAAGTATTATTATAAACTCAATAAAACACGGGATAACCTACAACTCTGGTTTATTCCTCGTTTCTGTTCACTAGTAATAACATTAAGGTTCGCATTACAGAACGCGACTCAAACTCTGATCTATAATTAAGTAGCAGTCGTCTTTGTCATTTTGAAAGAGACAATCAAAACTTAAGTACAGATCAACAGTAAAGTCTCCTTCTGTAAAACGGGCCTTAGACTGCTTACTTCAAACTGATTGGTCTGTTTCGGCCATGCAGCCGCCCCACTCCCTCTGACTCCCTACTTAAAATGACGTACTTACTTTAATGTAGTTGGCCGAACTTTTACAAATCACGACGAAGCAACTGACTACATTCATACAAAATGTTTTTAAATTCACAAATCACGACAGTATTAAATAAAAACGATAAATATAAGCAACTGTTAGTTACTGCTAAACAGTCAGTGTTAACTAGTCAATCAGGGAGCTGTTCTGTAAAAAAAAAGAATTTCAGGAATGCATAGTCTCATAGTTTTACAAACAAACAGTTAATACTTACTTACATGTTGTCGAGATCCTTCGGATACGTACTGAGCGCTAATTCTTCATCTTTTATATTGCGCGCTGTCAGGGCTGTCAAGGAGTGAAATTCTCTGCCGGCGTCTGTATTTCCCAGCTCATACAACCCGAATATATTTAAAGTACGAGTGAATAGGCTTTTGGGTGAGCTCGATACATCCTAGACGGCATCTTTGCCCTGAGCTAGATTGTGGAACCCATTCTTAATAAAATAATTTAAAAAAATCATGTAACGTTTTATACTATCAACATACTACCGATAACTGGTTGCTACCGGTAACTGGTTGCTACCTGTCACTGTCATTTGTACATCGCAAGAAAGAGATAGATAGGACGTAGAACTACACAATAGATTCCCATTTGATGCTTGCTTACGAGATACATAAGTTTAATTAAAGTAGCAACAAGTCAGTGGCGGGGCAAGACCATAATTTGATGTAGGCAAGATACGTTTAGCGAGGCCCTTTGGTGGCGCAAAAAGCAATGTTATAAATAAATTTAAAAAAAAAACCGTTGAAATATACCGTTGAATATTTCATGTTCTAACATTAAAGCCAAACCATAAGGGAAATCCCCATATCTGGTCACTATGGGTTCCCCGTGATAGCACGCTGCCAACGAACATTGCTAGACTAAATAAAAATAAAATTTGTCAGAATTTGTCAGAACGGTGAAGCCCCACCGTTCGTTTCCCGCGATAGCAAAGCAACGCCAACAAATATTGCTAGCCTACAGAAATCAAATTTGGTATGTCGATTTATTTATTATTTTGTAACGAATACATTTTTACGTTATGTATAGTATTAGAGGCGCGAGGCCCCTATCGGACCGCGAGGCCGTAGGCGGTGACCCACGTCGCCCACGCCTAACGCCTACGAGATACATAAGTGACTTGTAGTTTTTGAACTAGGTAATACCAAAAAAGTACATTAACGCCAAATGTCATTTTTATATAGTTCCTTACATAAAGCGTAAGTGTCATCGCTGCCTGGCGAAAAGAAAAAAAAGGTGCACTCAAACTCAAAATAAAACTTTAAATATTTAAATACGTAAAAACATAATCGTTCATTCAGAATGTTACATTAAAGGATTTAAATAAATACATATATCATCTTCGTTCTTTTGACTCTACGCCTATTCGCAAAGGTGCAGTCTTTCTCAGAGAAGAATAGGCAAGAATCTCATTACTTTCCTAGTTAAATAATAAATTGAATAACTTCCACGTTGGACTGGGAGTGAAAGAAAAACTTAGAATGTACCAGTTGCCAACTCTTCCCAGGCATACTGTAAAAGTCAGTAATAGGGACGCGAGGGTTTTGCTGTATTGTGGGTGAAAGGCTGACAACCTCTCATCATTATACACCATGCTCCAAGTAATAACCCTCAGAATGTATGTCAAACGCGGTTTCGAGTCCTTCTGAAACACTGGTGCTCTGCCTACCCCGTGTGGGATTACAGGCGTGAGGGTATATACAGGGCTTTAAGTATCTCTCTTTCAACCTCTGCGGTCGTTAATCAGTCCATGAAACTGAACAACTTTCCCAAGGAATATAGGTCAAAATACGAAAAAAAAATTTTGTTCTTCCATACAAAATGCGCTATATGCTGATGAAGTTTGTATGGGAACTCAAATTTTTTTCGTATTTTGACCTATGTTCCTTGGGAAAGTTGTTCAGTTTCATGAACTGATTAACCACGTGAGAGGTTGAAAGAGAGACACCTAAAGCCCTGTATACAAATTTCCTTATTTTCTCATTTTAATTAAATCTGCAACAACGCGTATTTCATTCCAGATGGCAGATACGAACCACCCGTACGGCTACACGAATATGCGCTACGTGTCCTCCCTCATCTCGGGGGTGGGGATATTCTGCGTGGGCTCGGGGCTGTCCATATACCACGGTATCACCGGCATCATTGACCCCGTACCGCTCAACGATTTCTTCTGGGTATGTGGAACACAGAAAAATAGTTTATTTACACTTCTTCTCCTTATCGTGTAGGTATAGTCAAGTGTGTGGTAAACCTAGTGTCAGAATTTTCAAACCGAACAATGGCCTCTGATTTGGTTTAAACGAGTGTAGTCAATCAACAACAGCCGGGACCGACAGCTTAACGTGCCCTCCGAAGCACGGAAACGCTCGTGATAAATTGCCACTTTGGTCACCCATCAGGTTCCCTGCCTCTGTGTACGTTGCTTAGCCTCACTGACCCGTTGAGATCAGCGGGCGCCACTGGGCTACGAGACCGCTTCATTGACACTGATAAAGGGTATATAGTTTTGTATGTATGTAAACACTCTATTGCACATAATAAAAAGTACAAAACAAAAGAGATGGATACAAAGAAAACTATGTGAAAAGGCGAGCTAATCCCTTAGAGAGATTTCTTCCAGCTGTAATACTTTTTGTAATACTTTACGCAGCTTTTAACTCATTCAACTCTACCGTTAATTTAGCGTAACGTTTATAATTATAATAATATGTTTGATGACGTTTAAAAAAGACTATCTACCAACTGTTCGGCTGCAGTAATGCACTGCAATTGTTTTTTTTTTCGGATTTGTTGTTATCGAGACGCTGACTGTATGACTAATGTATACGTGTGACGTATAATAGGATATGACTATATTATATTATAATTATTATTTGAATTGAAACTTCTTTACCTCATAAATAGCCGGGTATAATAGTACATTATGCTACAAGTATGCTAAGTTGGATATTACATTAGAGGCGAGTTTAGAGCCCGAGCCGAAGGCGAATTATATTTTTATTTACAAAAAGTTTAATATTTACACTTAATTTTAAATATAAAATAAGCTCTTTGCTGAAATTTAGAAAAAAAAACATTACGTACTAGTGCTTTATTTTTATTACTTACAGGCTGGGTAATACATATCATTATGAACCTTAAAACAATGACATAAGACCCACTTTATGAGCAAATGTGTTGAAAATATTTTTTTAATATCTTTAAAAATAAGAAAGATATAAACGCTCAACACTCTTAATTAGACAGAGAGGGAAATACAAAACGATGACGTCACAGTTGAGTACCGCCGCATAAATCTTGTACAAGATTTCGTTTTGTAAGAAAGAGATCGACAAAAATGTTTGATAGGCTATAAGATTTTTAAATTTCATTTCGAATTAATGGTGAAAGAATTTTTAAATCGGTTCAGTAGTTTCGGAGCCTATTCAATGCAAACAAACAAACAATCAAATCTTTCCTCTTTATAATATTAGTATAGATTATCTTACTAAATATACAATAGTATTCAATATCAGTCATCTACACTACTAACCTTGGCATATACGACGTTTAGTGGTTCTATGAAACGCTGATCTGCCTACCCCAATAGAACCCTAGTATCACGATGTACTTATTCGTCAGGCATATTTCGTGCTGGGCGGCGCGGTGGTGTCTGAAGGCGCCACTCTGTTGGTGGCGTTGAGTGCCATCCGCAAAGGCGCTAAAGAAGCCGATATGACCTTGTCTGAATATGGTAAGTCTAATCTTTTATCCGTTACTAGTATTCCGCCTGGGACTTCGGGAAAATTAAGTAGCCTATGTTACTCAGGGATAATGTAGCATTCTAATGGTGAAAGAATTTTTCAAATCGGTCCAGTGCTTTCGGAGCCTATTCAATGCAAAGAAATAAACAAACAATTAAATATGTATATCTTCTTTATAATATTAGTAGTCCGTAATAAACATAAATATCCAAACTTTATAGTAATCAGTGTAAAACAGACAAGGGCAGAAAAGTCAAGGGCTCATTGGCATGATAATTAATAAAAACACAAAAAAATAATATACCTAGATCTGAGCCTTGGGGCACACCAGACCTTAATGCCTTTGAAATGCATTAAAAAATATTTTAAATGTTGAATTTTTACTATTTCATTAGAATAGGACTAGTAAGACTTTTTATACTTCTTAAGAGTCACCTTGATATCTTTAATTACAGCAAATGATGATTCACTTTATCTAAAGCCGTCTGGAAATAGGTAAAAATGAGAAAAAAGTGAAAGAAATCGGTGATGTATGTGTTGTACCGAAATAAAGTATTTTATATTCATTTCTAAAGGAGATGTAAATTAATGGATTTTTATTCCGACATAAAATTAACAGACACCAAAGAAAAAGGAGAACATAGAGAATTAAAAGAAGAACAAGATGGTGAAGACTTTTTTATTTTTTAAAGCCTCCATTTTTTTTAAATTAATAAAAAAAAACTAAATTAATGGATTTATTAAATATAAAGACACCGAAGAAAAAGGAGAACATAGAGAATTAAAAGAAGAACTAGATAGTGAAGATTTTTTATATTTTCATCCCTCCGTTTTTTTATATTAATAAACTTATATCTTTAGTATAATTACGCTTTTCATACTTGGTAACACCGGTCGTATATGTCAGCAGGCTAGTGTTGCATTGCACACAATTTTATCAATAATCGATTGATTTTATGTTTTTTTATCGATCGTACGATATCTCCATCGATATAATTTTTTATCGATGGTACACCCAAGAGCAAGTCAAGCTTGACACTTTGGACTTTGGACCCTGTATTGTATGGCGCGGAGTATAAATAAATTGAAAACTAAATTAAAAATGTTACACTTTTGGTTGATTGTTGGACGAGAAACTAATTAAAAATTATTATTGTTAATTAATAAAAAAACAATTAAGTACCATACCCATATAGTGTAGTACTCTATAGTATAGTACTCTGCTGACTCAAGTTCGTTTCCGGAATGTAATTTTTTTTTGTTGACGTTTGAAGGGTGAGCTACTTTTAAGGGTAAAGTACCGTCCGAGGAGAGTGCAGACTCGCGAGGGAGAAATCGCTCAAATAATGAAATCAATCGATTATAAATAAAATTGTGTGCAACACTAGCCTGCTGACATATAGGACCGGTGTTACCAAGTATGAAAAGCGTAATTATCTAAAGATATAATTATTAATATTAAAAAAATGGAGGGACGAAAAAATATTTTGTATACACCAATATGTTTCCAGTTGTCTTCTCTACCAAATACATAAAATTGGTTTGGTCCAAGTTAATTTTAGTTCGGAATAAAAAACCACCTTCCCTACTAAAGCTAAACATCTCTTTTACTGTAGACAAAACTATTTTATCTATATCGTAAATAGTGCTAATTTTATTTTACTACTAGCATTCCGCTCGGGACTTCGTTCCCGTGGGAATTCGGGACAATCATGTACCCTATGTCCATCACGGATAATGTAGGATTCTAATGGTGAAAGAATTTTTCAAATCGGTCCAGTAGTTTCGGAGCCTATTTAATGCAAACAAACAAACAATCAAATCTTTCCTCTTTATATATTAGTTTAAGATACATATTTAAGGAAGTCATACTGTACCAGTTGGTAATGAGTCGGACTTGTAATCCGAAGGTCGCGGGTTCAAATCCTGGTGCGGGCCTGTACCACTAAATTCGTTTTTTCGGATTTATGTACGGATTTTTAATCATCACTCGCTCAACGGTGAAGGAAAACATCGTTATGAGACCCGCCCGTCCAAGAAAATTCATTTTCGAAAGACGAGCGTTCCACCGACCCGCATTCGCCAAGCGTGGTGGACTATGGCCTAAATCCCCTTCGTGTTTCGAAGGGAGGCCCGCGCCCTCGGTGGGGACTCATGGGCCGGTAAAAAAAAATACTGTACGAAAAAATAAAACGCGAAGTTGAATGGGCTATGTGCAAGATTTTTAAAATCATTTGATTTTTTTTATTTTAAGCAGATTTAAGGTCCCATATTCAAATAAAAAATATATCAAATAATTTTGATCATAGATATAAAAATAATTAATTTTTAAAATTTTGGTTACGATTTGTTGCGATCTGTAGACCTTATTCCTTTATGTTAAATAAAAAATTAAACGAAATTAAAAATATTTTTAAAATGTCGTACATAGCCCATTCGTCCGTAAATTCAACTTCGCGTGTTCTCTTTTCTAAAATGATGCCAATATGCATATGCACGTGTGGCGGTGTGGCGGTGTGGCGGTGTGGCGGTGTGGCGGTGTGGCGGTGTGGCGGTGCGGTGCGGTGCGTGCAGTGCTGCGCGGCTCGGACCCGTCGGTGAACGTGGTGCTGCTGGAGGACACGGCGGCGGTGGGCGGCGTGCTGCTGGCGGGCGGCTGCATGGCGGCGGCGCAGTACGCCGGCAGCGCGCTGCCCGACGCCGTGGGCAGCCTGCTGGTGGGCAGCCTGCTGGGCGGCGTCGCCTCCTTCATCATACTCACCAACGTCGGCGCGCTCGTCGGCAGGTCCGATCCTACTTATTGTACACTAGCATCCCGCTCGGGACTTCGTTATCGTGGGAATTCGGGAAAGTTATGTAGCCTATGTCCATCGGGGATGATGTAGCATCCCGATGGTGAAAGAATTTTTCGAATCGGTCCAGTAGTTCCGGAGCCTATTCGTTACATACGAAAATATAAATCTTTCCTCTTTATAATATTACTATAGATAGATATGTCTAGAATGAGCATCGACTTACGAGCTGCCACAATATATAAAACGGGCCAAAATTCTTAGGGATGTGTACGTGCAGATACGTCATACACATTCCATCTGTCATATTTATGTCAGTGTGTGCGTGTCTTAATGTTACCAGATTTTAAACTATTTGCATCGAAAGAGGGAGTTTTAATGAAACATTATGATTTTTACCAATAAACTAATTGTATATTTCAAGAACTAAGTAAATAATTATTTATATCCCCGTCGTAGATCCTTAGTGAAGCGCTCGTAGCCCAATGGCTCTCGCTGATCTCAACCAATCAGTGTGGTTAAGCAACGTACACAGAGGCAGGGAACTTGATGGGTGACCAAAGTGGCATTTTATCACGAGCGTTTGTTAAGCTGTCGATCCCGGCTGTTGTCGATTGACTAAAGTCATTAAAATCTAGACCAATTTGGATATTGGTTCCTAAATTCCCATGGAAATGAAGTTCCGGGCAGAAATCTAGTGTTGAATATTATACAAGGTGAAAGAAACAGCTTCGTAAATATTAAAACCCATCTGACCATCATTCTGAATATTTTTTTAGGTTTCAAAAGTCTTTACGTAGTCTACAAACTTTTTTAGGGCCATTTTACGAGAGGACCATTTTTTAGGTTTTGCTGCGGTTTGGAAAAAGTTTAAATGCGATCGAGCTAAAATTTAGTACTCATGTTAGAGGATGTAATATCTACCTTCAGTCCAAATTTCAGTTCTTTATATAATATACAACGAGAATTATTGAATTTCGAAAAAATGGCCTAAAACGCGGTTTTTTGCGGATTGCGCAAAAACTACCTAACCAATCGGGACTCAAAAAAACTCATTTTGTTCGTCTTTTATTGCGGTTTTTTGTTATATAACACTTTTTACCGCCAGACGCGTAGTTTAACGGTAAATCGCAAAAAAACCTGTTTTGACAGGTTACAAAACTTTAGAGTTTCAGCGCGGCTGTCAAAAAAAATCATGTTTATACTAACGCGAAGATTATAGAAAAAAACATTTTTAATTGCTGGTTACAATTTCCCAGATTTTAGCGCTGTGATCGGCTAATTCTGCCCGACTATTGTACTCTATGCAAAATTACAACCTTTTAAGTGCGCGTTGATTAGTCAGTATGTTAGAACTTAATTAAATAATAATTTGTGTACAGTCAAGAGCAGGTTACGCTTTCACTACCAGTTTAAGCTGAGCTCTGATTTATACTGCGCGCCATACAATACAGGGCTGGTCTAAAGTCCAAAGTGTCAAGCTTGACGTGCTCTTGAGTGTACGAAAGTTAATGTAAATATTGATCTGCTTAGAAAAATGTTCCGCTTCAAATGGCATTGATTTGTTTCCAGACAGTTTGTAGTTAACATCTTGAAACTGTATAGGAAAAAAATCGTTTTTAAAACCAGCAACATCTGTATAACCTAGTCAACGACTCTTTATTCCAGATCCATCCGCCAAGAACAGCTGGATGAGATAAATAACGTGCTAGAGCGGGACTTCATGATCCGAGCCATACACGACGTCAAGGGCATCGACATGGGCAGCAACCTCATCCGGTACAAGGTCAGTGCTTTACACTATTATATAAACAACGTGCTAGAGCGGGACGACATGATCCGAGCCATACACGACGTCAAGGGCATCGACATGGGCAGCAACCTCATCCGGTACAAGGTCAGTGCTTTACACTATTATATAAACAACGTGCTAGAGCGGGACGACATGATCCGAGCCATACACGACGTCAAGGGCATCGACATGGGCAGCAACCTCATCCGGTACAAGGTCAGTGCTTTACACTATTATATAAACAACGTGCTAGAGCGGGACGACATGATCCGAGCCATACACGACGTCAAGGGCATCGACATGGGCAGCAACCTCATCCGGTACAAGGTCAGTGCTTTACACTATTATATAAACAACGTGCTAGAGCGGGACGACATGATCCGAGCCATACACGACGTCAAGGGCATCGACATGGGCAGCAACCTCATCCGGTACAAGGTCAGTGCTTTACACTATTATATAAACAACGTGCTAGAGCGGGACGACATGATCCGAGCCATACACGACGTCAAGGGCATCGACATGGGCAGCAACCTCATCCGGTACAAGGTCAGTGCTTTACACTATTATATAAACAACGTGCTAGAGCGGGACGACATGATCCGAGCCATACACGACGTCAAGGGCATCGACATGGGCAGCAACCTCATCCGGTACAAGGTCAGTGCTTTACACTATTATATAAACAACGTGCTAGAGCGGGACGACATGATCCGAGCCATACACGACGTCAAGGGCATCGACATGGGCAGCAACCTCATCCGGTACAAGGTCAGTGCTTTACACTATTATATAAACAACGTGCTAGAGCGGGACGACATGATCCGAGCCATACACGACGTCAAGGGCATCGACATGGGCAGCAACCTCATCCGGTACAAGGTCAGTGCTTTACACTATTATATAAACAACGTGCTAGAGCGGGACGACATGATCCGAGCCATACACGACGTCAAGGGCATCGACATGGGCAGCAACCTCATCCGGTACAAGGTCAGTGCTTTACACTATTATATAAACAACGTGCTAGAGCGGGACGACATGATCCGAGCCATACACGACGTCAAGGGCATCGACATGGGCAGCAACCTCATCCGGTACAAGGTCAGTGCTTTACACTATTATATAAACAACGTGCTAGAGCGGGACGACATGATCCGAGCCATACACGACGTCAAGGGCATCGACATGGGCAGCAACCTCATCCGGTACAAGGTCAGTGCTTTACACTATTATATAAACAACGTGCTAGAGCGGGACGACATGATCCGAGCCATACACGACGTCAAGGGCATCGACATGGGCAGCAACCTCATCCGGTACAAGGTCAGTGCTTTACACTATTATATAAATGACTATGGCATAAAATCCCCTTCATGTTTCGAAGGGAGGCCCGTGCCCCTCGGTGGGGACATATATGGGCTGGTAAAAAAAACAGTCATGATTGCTCTTGATTTTTATTTATCACTTTCCAGGCAGAAGTGGATTTCGATGGGCGAGCTCTCACCAGATCTTACTTAGAAAAACATGACCTGAACGCGCTACTGCAGGTATATTTACAACTTAATGCTACTCACTTTCCACTGTCCAGCCGTTCTACTTTTTCTGTGCGTTTGCACGTAGATTTGGTTTCTACAAAAACAAAAATACATTAATAATATTAGTAATGAAGTAAGGTCACTATAAACAAGCTTATTATGATGGACACTGTTGCAAATAAATAAATTAATTAACGCTACACACTCAAAGGCCCACACTAAGGTTTTCCCTTGTGTCCTGGGTCCCTCGGAACATACATAAAGATAGACACAAACATCCATGACCCAAGAACAAAGACACAAACAAACATCTGCTTTTTACACAAACGTTTGCCCCGAATGGGAATCGAACCCAGGACCCGTCGATCAAGAAGCAGCGCCACTACCACTCGACCAACAGTGTTATTTCTTTACTTAATTTATATTGTATTACAGATTAATCTATTTCGCTCGCCTCTGTACATTAGAATCTGTAGTAGTATCGTAATAAAAAATGATTGCTTTTTAGGATATGAAAAAAATAGATACAATTGACGACGTGGAATCGTTCATGTTACGACACGGCGAGAACATAGTGGACATGCTGGGCGGCGAGATCGACAGGATAGAGCTCAAGCTGCGGGTGAGGACTTCGCATTATTTATTACGGACGGAAAAGGACACTTATCTCATTTACTTACTCCACTTAGATGGCGCCGGTAATATTGTAATATAGCTTTCTGCTATATTACAATATTACAGGTTGTATCGTGCCCAGCTGTGGGATAAAATGTAGCCTATGTCCTTTCCCAATGTATAATCTATCTCTGTAACAAAATTCATCAAAATCGGTTCAGTAGTTTAGCCGTGAAAGCGTAACAGACAGAGTTACTTTCGTATTTACAATATTAGTAGGGATTACAAATAAAATAAATAAAAACCGATTATTACGCGCTGTAACCTGCTTCTGATTTCGACTAATTTAAATCCTTTTCTCTTTTCAGAAAAAGTTTCCACAAATAAGGCATTGCGATTTAGAAATCCTGTAAAAATATATTGAACAGGCGCTGTTAGTTAGGTGTACAGTTATTTATTGTTGAGCTTGTGAAGTATGTGGGCTGTGGGCGATCCACACCGCAGTTATTGTATATACAGGGTGTAATGTAAGAGATAGCTTCCCACAAGTATTATCGGCTACAAGTAATTATTTTTTCCCGGAAATGTCAAGTTGAGGGGTTTTCGTTATTTATCTACTTTAGCATTACGCAATGTTTCGCGAATACGATGTACGTGGTTTCGGGTTTTACGCGGTTATTATTATTTTTTATTGCAAAATGGAGTATATTTGAATAAATAATTCAGTTTTTAAACGGAAATTAATAAAAAAACATGAAAACATTTTGAAAACTTTCCGGAAAAAAATTCCACTTAGAATGATGGTCTAAATTCAGGGTTTTAGTTTTTGCTAAGCTGTTTATTACACCCTGTATAATAAATAGTGATAACAAAATATTAGCATAACAGTTCATAACACACAGGTGATGACTCAAAATTGTTATTACTCAAAATGTTTTGCTGTAAATCAATAAGTTCGCTCTGCCTTCCTCTTTCATCCATCTGTCGTCTAGACAATTAAAGGCAAGTAAAAAATACTTTTAAGGAAAGCGGTGTTTACCCTAACTATTGTTGTGCGTTTTATCGGCTGATCTTAAACTAGGTAACGAAAATCAAATACTTACTTATGTCCACTATAATCTTCAACGTACTTGCGACAAATGAATTCAATCTGATAATTGAAAAGTACGAAATAGGATTTTCAGTTATTTTACTCGATGTTTCAAAAATACAAAGTAAAAACAAGGTTCTGAAGTAATATGTTCTGAAATCAGTCTAAAGACACCATGTTCAAGACCCTTCGTTTAATTTCAGTAAGATAAAATGTTAATTACTTAAAAAATAATAAGTTCAAGTGCAGATTTATTTCAAGTGTGTCAAGTCATGTTTTCTAATGTTAAATATATGAATATTTAATTTTTAAAGGATGACTAACCGTGCTTGAGTTGTGACCATTTCACTTTTAAATTTTCTTTTTTTGATTTTTCTTTTAAACACCTTGTATAAAAGAAGGGGATTGAAAATATTAGGTTTTCACGAGTTCCCCCTAGATTAGGGTTAAGTAATTTACTTTTTTGTAAGTTTTTCACAAAATAAACGTGAAAACCGTGGTATTTATTATTTTCGGAACAGTGTTTAAGTTTCTTGGGATAAGGTTAAAAGTGTCGTCATACCATTTTTTTTCTCGAAAATGTTTGTTTTGTTCCCCTTTCATCTCTTTTGTACAAACTATAAATGAACATTTATTCTTTCTCTATTAAAGAGGTATTATATCCCATGTATATTCTGTATGTTTCCCTTGTATTTATGTAATTATTTAAAATACATTTTAATTATTCAGGGCTTATAATTATAACAAACGATCGACCTAATGCCACACTTTCCCAGGTATGAACTATGTGGATAAAGTAAAAACAAATAGCTAAAATCGGAGGTTATTCCGAAAAGGATAATTTTATTTTTATAAGTAAATAGTACTTAAATATAAAATTGTATATTCCTGTAGGCCAATTCTATTAGCAAACTGCAGCTGCTCGATGTGTGACACACTTGTGACAGATCGGTATTCCGCCTTTGCAGGAGCAATGAAAACACTTTACTGCACCTGCACATTTCCTGCACGTTCGCTGCAACTTGACAAGCGTTAGATTGCAGGAATTCAGCTCAGAAAGACGTGGTTTGGCCATATTTATGACTTTTGATGTTGTTTATAACAGTTGAAATTAATGACAACATTATTTATATTAGCTTTATTGCAATGCACGCGCAGCTTTGTTAACGTTACTGTGTAGGAATGGATTAAAAATGTCTCCAATGCCACAGCACGTCGCAAATAACAGCCGCAAAAGCGCTTTTGCAGCTTTTTAAAAGAATCGGCCTGCTGAACTTTGCTCTGTTTCGTTGTTGCTTAGACCGATAATGAGGAATGTGTCTAGTTTACCGATGTCGGATCTTAGGGTGTATTATGGTCAAATACAAATATTTTTATATTGTACGCATACGATATTTAGTCTCTTATAATATGAGATTTTTAGGTCATAAATCAGACTACTACACTACACTACACTGAAAATAGTAGTGATCAGTTTCATGACAACGCTCATGTCCTTAAGTGTTGCTAGCTGATTGAAAGTCATTCTGTACACGCAACAGTTAAATTGATGTACGTGAATAATGCGTGCACATGCTCGCAACTGACCTCTCGCTCCGACAATACGCACTAAAACAACATCTGACATGAAGTTTTTGTAACTGTTTAGTAAAATTATGAAATTGTTAAGTAAATTTGATTTGACATCTATCTTATTGGAATTGTATATAAAATCACGACTCTGCCATGTTATTAAGTCATAATAAGATCAAAGTCCACTAAGTAACTAATACTTAAAATACTTATATAGTTTTCCAGACTTCTCTGTGATTTAGTTATATTGTATTAGTATATTACTACTAAGTATAACATAATGTTCCCTTATTTTTAAGTTTATTTATTGTTCAAACAATTTGTGTAAATAAAAGTTGTTAAATTACATGTATGATATTTCTATTTCTATAAATATTATTTAATTTATTTTAGAAGTAGGTAATATTAAAAAGAGAGCAACCTTTTGCCCGTGATTCCGAAGAAAAAGGCAAAATAATATGGATCGTTTTTAAACGAGCACAACAAATTATGTGGAATTAAGATCCTCAAAAAATGAAATTAGCTATTACAATATTTGATTGTTGACTAATATCAAGAGTGAAAAAATATCAAAAACCGGCACTTATAATTGTTTTTTTATATCGGCCCGTATACGTCCTCACCGAGGGACACGGTCCTCCCTTCGAAACACGGAAGGGATTTAGGCCATAGTCCATCACGCTGGTACAATGGGGGTTGGTGGACCGCGTGCTTTTCGAAAACGAATTGGTGATTCTGGGATGAGTAGGATAAAGGATAAATCCCCTTCTTTATCCGACCCATCTCAGAATTTTTGGATTCAAGATGGCAAATGTATTTCCTTTTTTTGCTGTATGCCGATTTAATTACGTTTAGGACCCTGAAATAATTACTTTTGGCAGCCCAATCATTATTTTAAGCAGCCCATTCGTGATTTCGACTGCGAGGTACAACCTGACATTGTTGTGATTCGCGATTACCTACTTGTAGTTCCAACGGGAGCCCCTTTTCAAGGGTATTGACGTAAGCTGGCAGGCTATCGCAGTTTATGACGGTGTAAGGTAGAAAATAGTCTCGTAGTAGTACAGCCCCTTAATTTACGATGTTAATTAGAGAGATTTGATCCTTATGATTGACCCTATCGACTAATAGTGTTATTTTTTGTACTTTAGCTGGTTCGATTCGCGCGTATGGCTAGCGTATTTTCAAAAATATTTGAATGCAGTTTAGTTTCTTCTTAGTAATAATTATTCTTTTGAGTAAATCTTCCTATCTTAATTATTTAGAGTACTTTCGCATTGAATGAATAGTAGGTAAAATGATAACCGATACTGGTTGGATGGAACTACCCAATCAGGAGGACTCATTTTTTTAGGTCCAGCGCTGTAGGGCCGCAATTTTTTTATATTTTTATTATAAGTTGGGTTAACTCTTGACCACAATCTTGACCGAGGTCATAGATGAGGTCGACGATGGAGCAAGTTAACCCAGAAAATGCCTATTAAGGTACTGTTGGAGTCTACCACACCCCATGAGACCATAGGAAGACACCACAGATTCAGAACAAATTGAGGTATCGTTGCCTGAGGTTGATTAATAGGAGGCAGATTTCATTTGTGTTTTCTTAGTCGCCTCTTACGACACCCACGGAAAGAAATAGGGTGGTGTTATTCTCAATCCATCACCAGCACCTCACGGCAAATGACCTGTTTTAGACCCCATATGTCTATAGGATATGCCCTCCATGTGGCTCAGTACAGTTAAGTAGGTGTTCAAGAACACATCGCGAGTCTCCTGATTGCAAGGTCTCGGTACGAATGGACCTCAGCCCGGCAGTGCTTTGTGCTTAGGTCAAAAAAGTCAAAACTATGAAACAGATTCCTTTGCCTTTTCCTAAAGGGATAAATTAAACAAAAACATGAATATTGACATTTTGACAACTTAATGACATCTAAAATGTCTGTTTTAGTTTTGTTGAGTTTGAGTTTTGTATTTTTGTATAAGGTGACAGCTAAAACAATAAAAATCATATGGCTATTTAAAATAATTTAAATAAAAAAGATACTGTGATTTTCTGTTGTGAGTTGTTTGTGTATAATTGATGTTAAATGTAGGTACTTATCACACAACAGTACTTTATTAACAAGAACCTTCAAATTGTAGCAATAAAATGGATAAGAAACCAGGGCCGTCCAAAAAAAAAGGAAAACAAACCGATCCAGAAAAAGAAACAGAATCGAAGGAAAGCGGAGAGGGCGAGTCAGGATCCAAACCGCAAGAAAGTGCAGGATCAGGATCCAAACCGCCAGAGACCTTAGAGTCAGGATCCAGACTCCTAGAGATTAGAGAGCCGGGATCCAGACCTTCAGACAACTTAGGATCAGGATCTATACGTCCAGACAGCTTTGGATCGCCATCTTTGCAAGAATGGGCAACAGGGCCTCCGGAAGTGACTTCACAAGAAGAAGCCCAGCGTTCAAAGACACGGTTCCTCCATATGTCGTCGCAGTCTATGGTCTTCTCTGAAGGTCCGCGGTCACCAATGATATCGGTAGACGACATGAGGAAGCCACCGCTGGCCCCGAGCAGCTCGCGGGGAGTCTTCAGCCGAGTCGCTCAGAAATTGTCAGCGCGATCAGAACTTAGTCGGGAACAGTCGCTTGTTAAGAAGAAAAAGAAAAAGATAAGTAGGTAATTAAATTGACATACAAATATAAGGTTAGTAACATAAGTCGTTACGCTAAAGGTACGTCTAATTGCGCTAACGTCTTTTAGGCGTACTTGCTAACTTGCCGCCCGCGACTCACGCTACAGTATTCTCTTTAAAAAAAACTAATAGGTAAAAAAAGAAAAAAAATCGGTCCACAAATGGTGGAAAACTCAGTGAACATACAAAAAAAAGGTACTTACAGTTGAATTTAGATCTTCCACTTTTTTGAAGTCAGTTAAAAATCAACATTAGGTAAGTATCTAATCTACAGAGGACGACGCGACACACACGAACACCGAGTAACAGCGAGTCCGAAAGTTCGGCCAATTATTGGCCGAAACTAAAATCAATATATTAAGTTTATTAAGATTTTGATTTTTTAGTGTGTAGATAGTTTTTCTGAAACCGCTTTCGTTCGGTCTCTGAATAAAAGCTTTCCACTCGCGACTTCGTTCGCTTCGAATGTTGACTTAAGGCGACTACGGCACCTAAATTACGATTTTATGATGCGTAGATAAGTATGACGCACTGCATTAAATCGAAGAAAAAAAATACTACGGTAATATTCAGGACATAAACTAGATAAGTAGTTTGCTGAAAACATGATTCAGCACTTTTGGTTCGATAGAATAAGCTCACAAAGTCACCTCTAAATTACCCAATATTGTGTATCTTTTAAGCTGTAAAAACGATAGTAAAATGCATATATGAACTTGAATTTGCTATCAAAATGTTCGTGATTTAAGCTGTTACCTTTCCATAAATCTCATTTTTCTAACTTTCGAAATGAAAGTGTGCGTGCGTAAACTTCGTGTATCGACACTGTCCGCATTGCCGGCCCAGGCCTGTTGAGAGACGGAGCTGTCACTATTCCTATGTGTGCCGCCTTTTGCTCAAGAACGATCGGGTGTTGTAGTCGCCTTAAGGCACTCTCCAGCCACCCAAAAAATTTTCTCCACGCGTAAATAATTACATAGATGTGTTGCTCCGTCAATCAAACACACTTTCACCACAGACCTATATCTCGATATAGGTCTGTGACTTTCACATTTATATTAGTACTAGCTTGGGCTACAAGTTATTTCGTGCCCAGCTGTGGGATAAATTGTGGCCTATGTCCTTTCTCAAGGTCTAATCTATCCCTGTAATATTAGTAAGGATGGAAAGGTTCGCTGGCCCAGTGCCCAAGCCGCAATTCTATTTTATAATGTACCTAATTCCAGTACCCACCTTTGTATCATACCATGGAATGGAATGCACAAGTACAGTTTGAATTTCAGATCCCGCTGAACGGAAATTTATTTCTCCTTTACGGGCTATGGAAGAATATTGTTTGACGGCAGAAGAACTGCAAGGCCTGCCCACGGTGCAGAGACGGTCCCCATACAGGTCTGCACCACGAATGACTGTGCACAACAGGAACGACGTCGAGGCAAAGGCGATTCAGGTAAAAAGAGGGTTGCACTTTTAAGAATCGCTTGTAGCCCAGTGGCGCTTACTGTTTGGAACCAATCAGCGAGGTTAAGCAACACACACAGGGGTTGGGTTACCGTAGTGGCGTGTTTTCGGGGGGCACGTTAAGACGACGGTCCTAGTTATTGTCGATGGAACTAACTCAGTGATTGGTCAAGTTTGCCACTTTTCTGATTATAGCTACATGATAAAGAAGGAAGTTATAGGAAACTATTATACAACAGTGCAAAAATACGGACCAGGTTTATACAGCAGTTTAGGTATATGTGGCAGAAATTATAGAAAGTATTGATAAACACTTGGGACGTGGCTCGTGGGACCTAGTTGAATTCATCATTCTTGTTGGAGTAACTTGTTTTTTGAAGTTTGTGAAACTTAAGCTTAAAAGTGAATTTTCTTATTAAATGAACCGCCACCTTCCCCCTGCCAGCTACCGTTATTTATTTATTTTTTAAAGAATATGGTAGGTAATTTATTACAGTTAAGTTGACTTCTTATGAGTACGTTTATAACAAAACAAGGTGTGAGAAGTTTAAGTATACATTTCGTTATTTCACTCTAATAGTACACTTTGATGCTACTTTTTTGTTTAGATTTGGGGATCAAAAGAAGCAATTGAAGCAGAGTTCCAAAGAAGATTAAATGAGAAACATGCTGTTGTGCGTAAGTAGATACAGTTCATTGAAAAACAAAACAAGATTAGGAGCATTTGTATTAATTGTTAATCATTAGCTTATCAAATTAAGGTCCGCATTACAGAACGCGACTCCGACTCTGATATATACTTGAGTAATTTGGACAGTGAGAGAAAGACACAATCAATACTCCAGCATAGATCATCACTTGAGTCTCCTGTAATACTGACCTAAGAGTCCTCTTCTAGGGCAAAAATAAATCTTCTTATATATAAAAATGAATCACTAAATCTGTTGGTAAGCGCAAAACTCGAGAACGGCTGGACCGATTTGGATGATTCTTTTTTTATTGTGTTCCTTATTGTCAGGAGAAGGTTCTTATGAAAGAAAAAACTAAAAAAGTGCCACGGGAACGAAGTCCCGGGCGGAAAGCTAGTTTGTTATAAAAATGACTGTTGATACTGAATAAACAAGGTTCTTGATGGGTTATGGGACCTTAGATTAGATTTAAACACCGTTTTACTATGTTATCTGCAGAGCTTTATTAATTAAAAGGCATTACAAAGTTATACGTAGCGGATATCAAGACGCCATATACATAGACTATAAAATGACACCACAAACTACAGACATACTAGGGATGTTCCACTTATTCCCTCAACACCCTTTCTTAAATGGGACATCACCAGACAAGTTTAAACTCAAATTAAACATAAAAACTCAACACATGCCCTATGCTGTTCTCTAGTCAAAGGTTTGGTTAAGATGTCAGCGGGCATCTAATTTGTACACAAATATTGAACTTTAATATCCTTGATAGTAACATGATCTCTGATGAAATGATGCCTGATATCTATATGCTTTAACCATGGGCTAGTCATATTATTTGTTGCTAAATTAATTGCCCCTCTATTATCACAATGAATAATCATAGCACCATATTCGTCAAGGGACATTTCTTTAATTAATTGTTTGATCCATAAGCTTTCTTGAACTGTAAAAGACATGGCCAAATATTCGGCCTCTACTGTAGAAAGAGCAATTGTCCTTTGACGTTTACTGTACCATGATATCAAGCCACCATTTACCATTACACATGATCCAGTAATAGAATATCTATCATTAATTTTATTCCCCCAATCCGCATCACAATATGCATCGAAACATGTATTAGGGTCACAATGATCATTAAAACATAGCTTAAAGTCCAAAGTACCTTTCAGGTATCTAAATACTCTCTTAAGTGCGTTCCAATGAACAGTTTTAAAACAATTGTTATATCTACTCAGCAGGCTTGTAGCAAAAGCTATGTCCGGTCTACTAATCTGAGATTAATACAGAAAACAACCTACTGCTTTTTGATAAGGTACATTACATGCTTTTTGAAATGTAATGTACCTTATCAAAAAGCAGGTCTAGATTTTGATAACATTGTACCTTATCAATGTTATCAAAATCTAGACCTTTTTCTAGGGGTGTTTCTACTGGATTGCAATCAAACATATTAAAACGTTGCAAAATCTTTTCAGTGTATTCTTTTTGATCAATAAAAACTTTACTTTTTTTCTCTTGTAATATTCATCCCTAAACATTGTTTTGCAATTCCCAGGTCTTTCATGTCAAAAGTTGACATTAAATTTTTCTTTAAATTCTCTCTGACTCTTTTGTTATTTGAAAAAATCAATAGGTCATCTACATAGATTGCTACTATCAAAATGTGTCCTGAATTATTCTTTAATGTATAGATACAAGGATCACTTTTACATTGCAAAAGACCTAAGCTAGTAAGTACATTATTCAATTTAATATTCCAACACCTACCGCTTTGTTTAAGTCCATACACCGCCTTCTTTAATTTCCATACCTTATCATCTTGTGGAGATTTCACGCCTGGAGGTGGCATAACGTACCTATATCTCTCCGTTAAGGTATGCCGTGTTGACATCCAAGTGGTCTATGCGCAGGTTCTTGGTTGCAGCAACTGAAAAAAGATATCTAAGAGAAGCATACTTAACAACAGGGGAGAAGGTCTCCTGATAATCTATGCCCTGCTTTTAGCACAGAATAAATAATAGTACTAACGTACAGAAGTCTCACTCCCTAACAAAAGTCAACTTTAGGCATAAAAATTTGCCTACTATTGCAAGCGGCACAAGCTTTCAAGAGAAATTGAAACTTATAGTCAGCCGCTAGCGTTCATATTCTATTGCGCACCGCCGACTCGATGCCGCGTTCGCGACGAGAGCTCAGGGTTAACACTCGCCGCCGATTTAGAGATAAATTATTATTGAAATTAATTAAGTTAAATAACAATGCTTATAAAATCAAGAGTAACTTTAGTTATTAAGTGTAGTAAGTAAAAACACAAGAAAACATAACCAAACATGTTATTTGATACCTAGCCTAAATATCTACTAACTACAGACACCCACAGACTATTGTGATGGAAAAACGTGTTTATATCTGGTTTTAATATTTTTAATAAGTAGATACACTTATTATTTTGTTCAACACGCGACCAACGCGGTGAACGCGCGCGCGGCGAGTAGCAGCCCGCGCTCGCTGGCATACTCGGTATGACATGCCTAAACTGTGGACAGTGTTGCCAACCCAATTTTCAAAAAGGCACTAAACCAACAGCGATAAAGCACTAGTTTCTGTATTTAGTGTCAAAAAGGGCGCTAAACGTAAAAAAAAACATCAAAAAAAATATTAAATGAAATCTGATTCCGAGTCGTCATGGCTGCTGTCGGAGTTGATTGCAGTGGCTGTAACACTAGCTAGATTGTGAAGTTGATGGACCCGGTTTCGATTGCTGTAATTTTTATAATTCAGTTATTCACACAATACAAGAAATTATCCCGATATTGTCACAAATATTCTGCCCGCCCCGCCCTGCAATCTTGATTCTTCTCTCTCATTTTAAAACTTATTAGTTTGACCGAGACAAAAGAATAAAAAAAACGTGAATTCCTTAGGTTTAAGGAATTTCCCCTAGAAAAGAAACCGTAGTACGGACATCTTTGTTACTCTTAACTATAATTACATAAAGCTATCATGCTCACACCACATCCCAACATTTGTTTATGAAAATTGTAGAAATCGGGTACACACTCACGCGCGTTTTTTTAAATAAATGAATATACAAGTAATTTTATTAGATACCTATTGTATTTAGCACTAAGTTCTTAAAAAGCACCAGATTGGGCACTAGGAACTAAAATCGAATTTTAGGCACTAATACATGAAAAAAAGCACTAGATCTAGTGCCGAAAGCACTAAGTTGGCAACACTGACTGTGGAGGGAAAACCCCCCTGCTTTTGGCTGCATCCTTTAATAACCAATCTGGCTTCTTTTTTCCTTCTTTGTCTCGCTTTTCTTTGAATACCCGATGTAGTGTATTGGCATTATGTATTTACTACCCTTGTCTCGAGTGCATACGTCACAGTCGGTGGAAGACGAGACCTGTCATGGCCGCCGGCAGAACATGTTGTGGTGGTGCATTGCCGAGCCAAGATAATTATGGAAACAAGTGTATCCTACATCTGGCGACGAGATAAAAGGTACTTAATCATGCCAAATTGTAAAACAAACTCGAAAAAAGAGGGAAGATAATGCATTGACATGGATAAGCATGTAAGTAAAATAGTGTTTATTGTAATTTAAACCCGAACTTTGACGCGGCAATGTAAAGGTCATGAAATTATCATGGAATGGCATTTGTGACGCCAATTCTATGGAACTGAACGTTATTACGTGTTTTATGAGAATGAGACATGACGTCTGGTGAAAGTTAAGTTATAATTATAACTAATATTTTGTATAGCTTAATTTGCTAAATACAATGTGGTACGTTATTTACTATTTGGCAGTACGGATGCTACGAGTACAAATATAGTGAGTGACCTTGTTTTTCGTAAATTACAGATTGAGTGCTGATATTGAAAGTTAGTTTATTGCAAAAAGTTCATTTCAATTCAAAATTAATTTCTCTTATACAGTATACCTACTTGGCGCCATTACATAATTTTCTTATTCATCTTTTCTGAAAAGGCAGAGGAGTTTTCCCATGCAGCCAAACAATTGGCGTATTGTAATATTATTTTGATATTGTATTTCAGTGCATAGGGATTTCATCCATACAGCCATAATTTTCAAAACCCATTGTTTTAAGATTTTGTTTTTTCTTAGCAAAGGGCACTCACACCATACAGCCATTTTCTTTGTTAATGTATGTACTTACGGATTTAGATAGTGACAAGTTACAATATAGCAGATAATAAAATATACAATAAATTGATTGTTTCCAAAGGGTGTTTAAAAAAGAAGCATACAAAGGTGCGATCGTTAAATCGATTAAAGCAGACAAAGATCTGATATTTAAATAGACTGAAGGATACAAATATTGATCATTAAATTGATCGAAGCAGACAAAGGTCTGATTATTCATTGATTGAAGCAGACAAAGGTCTGATCATTAAATTGATTGAAGCCGACAAATGTCTGATTTTAAAATATATTGAAGTGAACAATGGTTTGATCATTAAATTGGTTGAAGCAGACAAATGTCTGATCATTAAATTGATTGATCTGAACAAAGGTTTGATCATTAAATTGATTGAAGCAGACAAATGTCTGATCATAAAAGTGATTGATTTGAATAAAGATTTGATCATTAAATTGATTGATAGATTTGAACAAATGTTTTATCAATAAATTGATTGATTTGACATAGATAATATAGCAGACACATAGATATTCAACACCAAGGGGTGGAGATCTGGTGACCTGAAATACAGGCTAATATCCTAGTTTAGGCACCAGTCTCCCACAATATTTTCAAGTTTTTTATTGTGACTCATTCCCTTGTATTCATATGTATTGTGGTGAGAAAAATAAATAAATTTATTTATTACATATTTTTTAAACATGTGTTGTTTCCAGCAGATTACTATTAATTAATCTGATTATTAAAATTGATTTTGAAGGTTGTCCAAATATTTTCTAATATGGGGTTAACATCTTTTAAATTTTAGAAATTTAAATTTTGATTCTACTTCAGTAATAGTCAGACGGCAGTGCTGGAAAAGAGCGGAATCGATTTATCTTGATACTATGGGATTGATAAATCAGAAAAAATAGCTTCATTTCAGGTGATTGGAAATACAGGAAGTTTATTTATAACATGTCTGATGCCGATAAAGCTACTAATAAATAAAATATATGTTTTTCCAAGTAGCTGGAACTAAACTTGATAAATATATTTGGTTCCAAAGCAAAATGTATGACAGGTATCTATTTAGATTGCTTGAAACAAAAATGAAATGAAATATAGTTTATTTAAGGAAGAACCTATTTAAATTGATGAATGAAAAAGTTTAGCAATTCATCGTTCGGTTGAGGCAAAAAGCAGAAAAATGACAAGTTAATGACTAAAGTGATAATATGATAAGAAATCAGAAATGTGCTTCATAAGAATTAAGAAGAAAATTGATAAACTAGGAGATACTAACTTTAGTGGGGTGACATGAATCTGCTGAGTTTTAACGCCAACTAAGCGTGTCTGTTCTCCGCAAAAAGAAGTATATTTAGCTTGATTCCTACTTACCGGTAAGCGAGTAGCTTGAACGCCTCTCTATATTAAGTTATCTGCTTACCTTAACTTTGGCACCTCCATCGAGTCTAAAGCTCAAACTGAGGCAAAATAAACGGCTAGGTATCCTAAACAAGGTTCAGCGGCACTTCCCGCCACATTAACCCCAGTCCCTTTACAAGGCATAGGTCAGATCGTGTATGGAGTTAGCCACCTCGGGGATGATTCGGCAAAGTATCAGCTTGCCGGACTGGACTTGGTGGGTCGAAGAACCAAGAGGCCTATTGATGATAAATAGCAAGTAAAAAACAAAACCTTTGTACAAGCAATGGCCCAATTGTGGCTAAGTGCAGAAAACGCACGACAAACACAAGCTTCGAATCCTATCCTGCAAACATACGCCTGCCTGTGTGTTTTTACAGATGTACTTCGGAGAGTGTGCTTAGGAGCTACATGAGCTCATTTCACCTGCCCCTTTCTTTTATCGGACGTCCGGAATCACCGGGGTAACATATTTGCCTTGTCAAGATTCCGAGGACTTGCACCGGGTGATTTTCTTCATCTATCATAGTGCTCACTTCTGAGGTATGGAGTTCTAATGCTTGCGTCGGTATTTCCGAGCTCATATTCCAAGTGTCTTTAAGGCTCGAGTGAAAGGCTCCTTCTAGTTGAGATTGCTACATCCTCGACATCATCTTGCCCCTCAGCTAGATTGTGGTCAAAAGTGAAACCATTCAAATACTTTCAAAAGTAACATAAGATACATAATTATAAAAAAAGAAAAGAAAAGAATAACATGTAGAAGATTGTTGCGGTAGATGCGGGAGATTGAGATTTAAATCGTATGATTCTAAATGCACTGTAAAAGAAAAAGATGTTTGAATTGTTTTGATGGACATGTTCGACAATACTGTTGGACGAGAATTCTTGTAAAAAGAAAAGAGGAAAACGGGAATTCCTTTACAAATAAAAGGCTGGTTTAAGTATAAACGGCTGATGTTCGGGATTTTATTGATGATATTTTAGTATACGGTTAAGATCTTTAAAAAAAATGATGCTAGGTTAGAAAGGGATGAACGTTCTAAGAGAAAAATATAATGTCATCTTGAAGGAAAATAAATGTAAGGTTGCCTGGAAGAAACTGCTACCTAGTAATAAGGCCGCCTTGTTGTACACTATGGTTTATGTTCTGTTAAGTGTACAGTATGTCTCTGTTTGCAAATAAAGTATATTGTATTATATTGTAAATGTCGGCACAGAATGACTGTGATAAGGTATTTCAGGACATGGACTATCAAACCATCAAAACAACAGGGATTAAACCACTGCAGAAGTACCTACGTGTCAACTATACAACAATTAGACCACCGACTATAGTAGCATAGTAACCTGGTTTTGGGCTTGGTGAATTGCATTAGCAAATGGATCTCTAACTTTGCGACTGGGTCGAAACGACTAAAGAAAGTTCTTTGTAATACAGGAAGCAATGGTTCGGATAAACAGAAGTTTTGTAAAAATAACTAAGGTTAGGTTTCAATGCTTTAAAACTGCTCTTTCTAATATTCCTACCGTAGCATACTATGACGAGAAACATTGAAGAAGCCGATGTTAGTCCAGTAGGACTTGGTGTTGTTATACTCCTGGGTGACTATAAGAAACCACGATCATAACTCCTGCTGATATTGTCGTACTGAAAATAGGCTCGAGCGTTAGTTTGGGCGGTTGAACATTTTAATCAATTTTTATATAAGAAAAGCTTTGAGCTGGTGACCGACAACCAACCTTTGGAGATAATTTTTGTTTAGAAGCCGAAGCCATGCAAAATAGAGGAATGGATAATATTACGTTTGCAATCCAACCATTTATTACAAAATGGTATAAGTAAAGTGCTAGTCAAAAAAGATCTTTTGTGTAAATAGTTTTGTAAAGTATCAAAACTATTTTTACTACAGGAGATAACGTGACTCGAGAAATATTTACCCAGGTTTATTGAGAGACAAGATACCAATACCACTGATTAGTGATGCAAAAGAATGTAAACTAGAAATAAAGACCCGTGCAGATAAATTTTGATCTTGCTTACTGTTTTTATGAAGACTCGTCATCACTACAAGACATCAATAGAAAGAGATGTTAGAGAGCGAGATGCTAGCATCACACGAAGTCTGAGTGTATAGTTAGACAAAGAGTTTTAAACCATCATAGGTATATTTTATAATAAATTGCCTATGAAATTGAAGCTCAAAAAATAGACTAAATATTTTTAAGAAAGACCTAATGACAAAGAAATGCTTTTATAGTTTAAGTGAATTTTTAGCATAGAAAATTATAATTAAATGCAAAATAGGAATAATGTAATGCTTTACAACGTAATATGACAATTACCGTAATAATGTATTGAACACAAATGTATTTTCTTTACGATAAATGAATGATGATTATGAAAAAAAAACGATAAATGAAAAAAAAAAGAAAAAAAATAGGTGTGCAGATAGAAAATGAAAAACTACGGATTGTGATTAGGAAAAATTAGATATAAGTTATATTAAAATCATGTACTAATTAGTAAAGCTCATTCAAGAGTAGGTGTAGGAGGTGTTATTAAAGTTAAAAAACTATGAGCCTGGTTAAACGTAGGTATAATGCAAGATGTAGTTCATCTCTAAAAGAGTTGAACGACGATGAAAAGTCTATCGAAGTGAGCCTGAAGAAAAAGAAAAGAACACAGTAGATTTGAAAAGATTTTTAGGTTATTTTGTTAACTATCTTGATTTATTTCTATTTCATTAAAAAAAGGAAGGGATGTAGTGTATTGGCATTATGTATTTACTACCCTTGTCTCGAGTGCATACGTCACAGTCGGTGGAAGACGAGACCTGTCATGGCCGCCGGCAGAACATGTTGTGGTGGTGCATTGCCGAGCCAAGATAATTATGGAAACAAGTGTATCCTACACCCATTTTGCTTTTAATGTCTTTTTTTCAGAGGGTAAGTTCACGAACTCATAAACATCATTCTTGTCCATTGCTTCCATTTCCTGTTTCATAGCTTCTTGCCATTCTCTACTATTTTTTCCAGATAAAGCTTCTTCAACGGAAAACGGTTCATCATCTTCTCGGTCTTTAGTTTTCGTAAGATAAATAATATAATCATTATATTTCTCAGGAAATTTAAGTTGCCTTTTTGGCATGGTTTCTTCTTGTTCTGGTTCAGATTCTGTTTCATAGTTACTTTCTGTTTCTGTTTTTTCTTTTACATTGTTTGGTTCAGAATCTTTTTTGTCTTCTTTTTTCATCTTCTCAAGTTCTTTTTCATTTTCCTCCCTTTCTGGAATCTCATTTTCCTCTTCAATAGATCTGTATTCATCTTCATTTTCTTCGTCAGAATCATTGGAAACACTTTCATTGTCTTCATCTACTGGTATACATACTTTATCATCAGTAGGTTTTTTTTTCCTTCTTCTCTGATTCTTGATTTTCTTTCTTTGTTTCCAAGAACTTAACATCTCTGCTGAACATTATTCTTTTGGTTTCTGGATGTATCAATCTATAAGCTTTTTTTCTCTCAGAATAACCCATAAATAATATTTTTTGTGATTTCGGATCCCATTTTCTTCTAAGTTCTTTTGGAATCTGTGCCATAGCTAGACATCCAAATATACGCAGGTGTGACAGATCTGGCTTACTGCCTGTGAACATATCATAAGGTGTTTTATTCCATAACCGTTTAGTTGGCAATCTGTTCAGCAAATATGTTGCCGTCATTACGGCTTCTGCCCAATATTCCTTTCCTAAGTTAGCACCAGATAGTAAGGTGCGGGCTCTTTCAACAATTGTTCGATTCATTCTTACCGCTGTCCCGTTTTGTGCGGAGCGGAAAAAAATAAAAAAATGTGTCGTTTGTGTCGTATATTGTAACTGTTGTTTGATGCTCAATCCCATTTTTTTTCAGATAATCTCTCATCTCAGTATTTATATATTCAGTCCCATTATCGGTTCTTATCTTTTTAATTTGTTTTCCTGTCTGGTTCTCTATATAATTTTTGAAATCTTTAAATGTTTCTGTTACTTGACTTTTACTTTGCAGGATATAGACATGTAAGTATAATACGCGCAACCAAAGATGAGACCTGAACTACTAGTTACTAGTATCTGACAGGTCTCATCTTTGGTTGCGCGTATTATATCTGGAGTAATCGTCTATGAAGGTTAAAAAGTATTTGGCACCACCGATGGATGTATTCTCCATGGGTCCGCATAGGTCGGAATGTATCAGTTCTAAAGGCCTGCTTGACTGTTTTTTACTCACGTTAAATGGTTCTCTGGAATGTTTGCCTATAATGCAATCTTCGCAATTTTCTTCATTTTTTAAGTTTTCATTTATTCCAGTCGACATTTTCTTTAATAATTTCATTCCCTTTCTGTTTAAATGACCTAGTCTCCGATGCCAAAGAACACCTGAGTCTGTTGATAGGAAAGCTTTCTCTTTTTTCTGATCTAATTTATAAATTCCATTTTCTTCCATTGCTGTAGCTATCAACTCTCCTTCACTGTCTATTACTTGTCCACCATCTGAGTTAAATATTACAGAATTACCTTTCTTTACAATCTTGCTGACAGATAGAAGATTTGCCGTCGCTTCTGGTATGTATAATGTTTCTTTTACATCCACCGTAGTTTCGGTATCAAGCTTGTTCCATCGACCTTTTGAGCTGTTCCCATCGACTTCGCTTTGAAATCTGTACTATTAGCTGCAGTGATACTTATATTCACCTTTTTTATCTTTTATTAGCATATCTTCTTGGTTCGCTATATGCGCAGATGCACCTGAATCCAAATACCAATTTGAATTCATTTTCTCCTTATTTTAAGCAAGAAAGGCTTGTTCCGACTTCTTGTCTTTTTTCTTATCACTTTTCTTATCTTTTTTAGTTCTACATTGTGCTGCGATATGCCTAATTTTGTTGCAGGCATAACATTTTGGTAGCCTTTTCTTCTTTGCACACATAGCTGATCCGCTTTCGGCATTTGAGGCTGGTTCTGTGATGCTTATATCTTGTAGTAATTTAACTTTGATGGCATCACCTGTTATTTTTGTTCCGGAGCTTTCGAGTCCCATTATCATTGGTGCGCAGTGCCAGCAGCAAACTGTTAACCCACTCCTCACCAACAACAAAGCCCATTTCATCCAATTTATGTGCCGTGGTTGTTATCTCATCAACATATTCTTCAATGCTTTTGCATTTTTCTAATTTAGTTGTTATTAATTTTCTCAATAACCCAACCCGTCTTGTTAGGCCAGAGTCTTCAAAAGCATTTTCTAATGCCAACCAGGCCTCTTTGGCTGTTTTGGCGCTTTGCACATGACAATAATTTATGGTTTCTATACTCAAAATTATTTTTGACAATGCCTTCTTATTCTTCTTTTCATCTTTTTCTCCGCCGATATGATTTATACCTAATTTATCTACTTATGGTTTAAGATATTATTTTTTAAATATAGGAATTAAATTAAATAAAAATATTGATTTAGGTTGAAGAGAATTATATAGAGGTCAAGGTATAAGTTTAATTTTAAAAAAATATTCTATTTTTTTATTATTTTTTTCAAGTTAATAATTTTAAGATTGATTTATGTCACATCGTCCCATAAATCGTCGAGTTGGAGCCACGCCTGGACTGCAAATTTCCACGATGCGTAGTTCTCTCGCCCTTTAAGTTTATCAATAGTTAAATTGCCGGCGGCGTTCATCTTGATTTCGTTGTTAGCGTCCGTAACACAAAAAATTAGTATCAAGATTTTCACTCAAACTCGCGCACTAGAATCTTCTGGGCCCATAACCTGATGGGTTATGGGACCTTAGATTAGATTTAAACACCGTTTTACTATGTTATCTGCAGAGCTTTATTAATTAAAAGGCATTACAAAGTTATACGTAGCGGATATCAAGACGCCATACACATAGACTATAAAATGACACCACAAACTACAGACATACTAGGGATGTTCCACTTATTCCCTCAACAGTTCTTCACTCAGAATCTCAGCTCAGAATACGTCTGTATTCCGAGGTACTCCATTCACATATTGTAGATAATGTTTTGTCCGTTTGTTTCCCGCAGTGTTCTCTAGTACTAAAAAGAAGTCACGCCAAATGAGGAGAGAAGGCATTGTCAGTACAGAGGAAAAAAAGAATAAGGGACTTTGCTCAAGGTCCGGGTTTGTCGTTTTGTCCGCCATCACCGTGTAAGTTTCATACCGTGACGCCAGCTATTGTTAGTTAGTGTAATTTTTTTAAGCAGGTTCTTCTTAACGTGTTACCAAAATGTGGAAACGTCGTGTCCTCAATGGATAAGCGTCGTGGGTCACCAATGTGACTGATTCGTGGGTCACCAATGTGGGAGTATATCTAGGGTAGCTACATAAAATCGCCGCGGCCACAATATTTCTGCCGTGTGGTGATCGGTTGAGAATAACACCACCCCATCTCTTTCCGTGGGTGTCGTAAGAGGCGACTAAGGAAACACAAATGAGATCTGCCTCCTAGTAATCCATCCCAGGCAACGACACTTCATTTTTTTTCTTAATCTGAGGTGTCGCCCTATGGTCTCATGCGGTGTGGTAGGCTCTGTAAAGGGCCGTCTGGTTCGCGACTACTCTCCTACCGAAGTCCGACACCAAACAGCCTGCTGTGTTCCGTCGGTGCGTGGGAGTACCAATGCTTTTATAGGCATTTTCTGGGTTAACTCGCTCCATCGTCGACCTCATCTTTGACCTTTATGGTCAAGATTGAGGTCAAGAGTTAACCCATCTTATAATAAAATAAATAAATATATAAATACGGCCGCAGCAGCAAATAAAGACACAGTCTTCCGACAGTCTTCCAACGACACTCAAGCGTATTATTTCTCCCTACCATCGTCCAACGCTGGGACAACAACACTCTTACAGGTATATAGTCAAGTGTATGGCGAACTTGGGTAACAGTTGGGTCTGACAGCTTTCAAACCGCAAATTCTAATGGCCTCCGACTTGGTTCGGTTTAATCGCACGTTACTTTTCTGTAATTCATGCTCAGTCAGTTAAAAAAGGAAATATCTAGCAGTTTTCGGAAATGACAGTTATAGATATCTATCAATTTCCGCAAATGACAGTTATAAATATGTAGCAGTTTCCGCAAACGACAGTTATAGATATCTAGCGGTTTCCGCAAATGACAGTTATAGATATCTAGCGGTTTCCGCAAATGACAGTTATAGATATCTAGCAGTTTCCGCAAATGACAGTTATATATATCTAGCAGTTTCCGCAAATGACAGTTATAGATATCTAGCAATTTCCGTAAATGACAGTTATAGATATCTAGCAGTTTCCGCAAATGACAGTAATAGATATCTAGCAGTTTCCGGAAATGACAGTTATAGCTTAGCATTCAATGTGTGCACCGACCGAGAATTGTCGAGCTTCGCTTATTCTTGTATATGCAGACTCGGCCATTATTGTTGGCATCCCGAGGAAATATTGTACCGTCACTGAGTTGTTAGAGTGACCGACGACGCCCCCAACCATGGTTTCCTTTTCCGAAACCAACATTCGATTAACAGTTTTTTAGGCTTATGCATTTTTTTTTGGATTGACCTCGTCTACTTTCTGCTGATTATATTCAAGGTGCGTTTGCTTTCAGAAATGCGTTAAACCTGGTGTTTAAGCTGGTCGCGTGGTTGTACACGTCCTCCCATAGCATGTTCTCAGAGACCCTTCATTCTGTGGCTGACACTGCCAACCAGATGATTTTGGCTATTGGAATATACAAGTCCACCAAGGTAAGCTTTTTTGATGATAATTTTGATGAATTTGACCGGTTAGTTAGTATTTTGGGTCAAAAAGTTGTACTATCTTTACTCTTCTTCCCAGCCCATATATGTCCGGGGCACGAGCCTTCCGTCGAAACACGAAGTAAATCCTCTTCGGCCATAGTTCACCACGCCGGCCCAATGCGGGTTGGTTGGCCACTCGTCTTTCGAATTTTCTTAGACGTGCGGGTTTCATCATGATGTTTTCCTCCACCGCTGAGCAAGTGATAATTAATTAGAAATCCGTCCATAAATCCGAAAAGACGACTTTAGTGGTACAGTGAATTTGAACCAGTGACCTTCCGGTTGCATGTCTGGCTGGCAAACTGGGCTATCTATCACCGCATCTTACTCTTACTTATTTCCAAGAATTCGCAAATTCCGTTTTTTATGTTTTTTATGTGCCAAATATAAGAAAATAATTACCTACCAAGTTCAAAAAATGATACAAAGTGGCGCCGCTCGAGAAATCAAGCTTCGCTATGGACGATTAGGCCTGTATTACAGAAGGAGACTCAAGTCTTGATTTATACTTAAGTATTGATTGCCTCTTTCTCTCAATAATACGGACCTTAGGTACAGAGAGTATTGGTACATTTTCATTAAAGCACGTTTAATTCCAGACAGCGAACCCGGACCATCCATACGGCTATACCAGCATGCGCTACGTGTCCTCCCTCATCTCCGGGGTGGGGATATTCTGTATCGGCTCCGGCCTTTCACTCTATCACGGGATGGTTGGCCTGCTAACTGATACGCCCATTGAGGAGTTCTTCTGGGTACGTGAAAAAAATACACTTATTAATCCTAGAATCATTAATGCATCAGAGTGTTTGTTTCTCTATCTTTCCTTTCCGTTAAATTAAAACGGAGCAACAGATCGAAGTGTTAACACAGGAATAGTTAGATTTTTATTAAGAATCATTTAACTTTAATTAACGGTTCTGCAACTGAATGTGAATCCTTGTTTTCATGTTATGTGAAGGGAGGGGGTGTTATTTGCGTAAATTGCTAGACTTCTTTCTTGCTAACTCATTGAGCATGGATTCTCACCAATAAGTGCCTAATCCTAACATTAATAACTCAGATTCTTTTAATTTCCCAGGCGTACCTTATCCTGTTATTCGCGGTCATTTCGGAGTCAATGACACTCTTATTCGCCATACACGCTATTCACAGGGACGCCAAGAAAACTAAAATGTCTATGTTTGAATATGGTAAGTCCCTCCCGTCACTCACACGTTTGCTGTATTGTTTTTTGGTTTACATGTTGATGAAAATTGGACGAGCAATATATACCCCGCTTGACAGGAAGGCAGAAAGTGTCTATTGCGCTTCGAAATAAGTGTGTAACTACGCTTTATGTATGTACTTACAGTACATAAAGGCACAAGGGGGACCGCGAAGCGTCAAAGTAATTGTTACTGTTAATTAGATACTTAAGTAAAATGCTGTAGACCTAAGATAAATAAAAAATAAAACAAATTAAAATAGGTAAATAACGAAATCTCATAATTATTTTCTTTCCCTAAAATTATTCAATGTTACTTGTAGAGTGTTGTCCCTTTTTCTCATATAGCTTTATCTCTGTTTCTCCTAAGGTAAGGTTACCTAACGTTAAAAGACATGGTGGTATCCCTCCTGTTGTGTTTTAGTAATAAGACCAATAAGACCGCCTATTTGTATGTATGTACCTATCTGTAATTATTATTTGTATTTAATATGCAATAAAGTATGTTGTATTGTATTGTAGTTATACGCGGGGTTGATCCGTCGGTAAACGTGGTCCTATTGGAGGACTCGGCCGCCGTCACCGGGGTGGTAGTGGCAGCCGTCTGCATGGCCATCTCACAGCACATCAACTCGGGCATCCCAGACAGCATCGGTAGCCTACTCGTGGGTGTGCTACTCGGCTGGGTGGCCTGGTTCATTATACGATCCAATGTTAGCACTTTGATTGGAAAGTACGTATTATCGTCGACTGTTTACCTTATGACACTGTTCCGCTTCGGCCGTGCACTGAGATATTAATAGTCGCGTTTTATAAAATACTCCAGATGTTTTGAAAAAAATCAGAAACTCGTGAAAAAGTGGTGTTTTAATTAAATTCTAAAACGGGTCTAAATTCGCGTATGTGTTAAGTAATTCGATCTTATCCTCTCAGGTGGTGAATCAGCCCATGAAACTGAACAACTTTCCCTAAGAACAAATGGCGAAATACGAAAAAAATTTTTTTACTTCCCATACAAAATGATTTATCAGCTGATGCAATTTGTATGAGAAGTTAAAACTTTTTTTTCGTATTTCGGCATTCGTTCTTAGGAAAAGTTGTTCAGTTTCATGGGCAGATTCACCACCCGAGAGGAGAAGATCGAATTACTTAACACCCTGTATATTTATTTACCTATTCCCTTTGTTTCGACGCGGTTGCACGCGCCGTGGTCACGGGTAGACTGTTGTTGGCTCCACCACTTTGATGACATCTTGCTAAGACAACAACAGTCTATACCCCACGCTTGCACTCCGGTCCACTTAAACAAAATAGGGGTACGAAGAACCCCCATGTGTGACTGCGACTTGGAGGAAGGATCTACGGATCATATCTTTTTTAACTGCCCTCTCCGTCCAGTCTCCCTCTATGACTGTCTCCCCTCCAACATCCCCAAACCTACTAATATGAAATCCTTACTAACTTATATGTCTGACCCCTCCTTTGTCAAATTACTCTGCAAATACATAAGTCATTTTAATTTAAAATTGTGATAATTATTAGTATTTAAAATTGTATATTGTTCTATATTATTTTATATCTTAACAAGGTCCCTACTCTACCAACTTTTCGGCTTTTTTTACTTACAGCCCTAATCAGTTTTCTTGTCTCTTCCATTACCTGACACTGGCAGTAAATGGTCGTTCATTCAATAACGAACCGCTTGCCATAACCTATCAAGAAGTGAAGTGAAGTGAAGACTATATAGTGCTCTGCCTTACGTCCAAAAAAGGCCGGAACATTTCGCTTCCGGAAACCAGCACCAAATTTTTATGTATGGTTAGGCATGTCACCTGGACCCCAAAACTGCCGGGAGACACTTCCTGAGGTGTCAAGGTCACCAGTTATGACGTCATCAATGTGGCCGCCGCCGCGTTTTGAAAAATGTAAATTACTCATAAATTACGCAGTGCACATGTACGTGTGGGGTATCAAATGAAAGGATATTAAATTTGCTACATTGTTTTTATTGAATGCAACTGCGTAAATATGAAAACAACAAAAATATAGGACAAATAAGACAAATTACAAAAAAAATAATACATATTTATTTTTATAGCTAGAGAACCATTTATATTACAGAGAAAAAATGTAGAATACAAATAATTCTACGTTATTCGTCTATAGTTTACAATTTAAATCATCACAATCGGGTGAAAAAAGCCATAGTTATGCTGGTTTAACTAAAGCGCGGCGGATGCCATATATTCAACCGATGCCGCCGGCGTGTTTTGAAAAATGTTAATTATACTTAAGTAACGCAGTGCATATGAATGTTTGGGGTATCAAATGAAAGGATATTAAATTTGCTACATTGTTTTCATTAAATGTAACTGCGTAAATATGAAAACAACAAAAATATAGGACAAATAATACAAATTACAAAAAATATATATATATTTATTTTTATAACTAGATAACCATTTGTATTACAGAGAAATAATGTAGCGTACAAATAATTCTACGTTATTCGTCTATAGTATAAAATTTGAATCATCACAATCGGGTTAAAATAGACATAGTTATGCTGTTTTAACATATTCAACCGACGTCGCCGGCGCGTTTTGAAGAGTCTAAATACACTGAACTGCGCAACACACACACATGTATGTATGTATACATTCGGACATGAAATAAAAGCATATTTAATATGCTCTAATTTTCTAATGTAATGTACTCTGCGTAAATATAGAAATAAGAAAAATGTGTAACAAATAAATTGAATTAGAGAAAAAAATATGTTTATTTATTTCTATAGCCAGAGAACCATTACATTAGAGACAAAAAATGATTTCTTCGTATAATGTTATGTTACTTTTCTATAGTTTAAAATTTAAATCATCTAAATCGGTAAAAAACAGACATAGTTCTGCCAGTTTAAAGATAGTTCGGCGGACGCTAACAACGCGACATGGGTAAGGCTCACGAGCGTTTTGTCCGCCCGTTCCAGTGTGTTATGAATATTGATGCATACTAACGATGGCCGTTTCTACTAATAATCAGGATGAAGACTTCACTTGGAAGATAAACTACTTGCATCAATGCTTATGCATCAATATTCATAACACACTGGAACGGGCGGGCAAAACGTTCGTGAGCCTTAACCCACATTTATGCCCATGAGTAAACTAGTGTTTCAAGCTCTTTCTGATGAACTCAAATTTTAAATAGCCTCGTAAAGGGTAATTTTAAATTACATACTTTCAAACTAGTGTGCAGCTTTCAATTAACGCTAGGTGCAAAGAGGATTAAGTGTGTTACATTTTTAATTTTAATCTATCTAACTTATAAAAATCAGCCTTCATATATAATCTAAAAATAAAAGGACGGTCTACGCTCTCGAGCATGCACCTTCACACGCACAAAGGAGAGTGCAATTAAATCGTTTTTCACGCATCGGGCACCTGGAACACCTCTCCTTGCACGTGCATGACACAAGTTCTTTGCAGCTCAAGCTAGCATCTGAATTGTTTTCCAGACTGGTGTGTAGGCAAGACCGTTGTCTTTTTTTGCCAACCCCAGTTGCACGGATCTAAATGCTGTGGGTTGTCCAAGAGGCAACTAGTCCAAGTTTTTGTTTGAAGAATTGCCCCTCTTGATATGTTGAATCAGTGCATCTCGCGTTGGTGGGATATTTTCGATAGCTTTATTTTTCTTTGTGAAAAGAATCCTTCTTGATACATGTATATCGTTAGTTTCACTTGCAGGATAATACATGTGCACAACAACTGTTTCTATAAGTGCAAAGATGGCATTATCTTGGCAAGGTACAGCCTCACAAGAATATGCATGAAATGCGACATCGACTTCTCTCGATGATACCAAAGAACGCTGGGGTTGGCAAAAAAAAGACAACGGTCCTGCCTACACACCAGTCTGGAAAACAATTCCGGATGCTAGCTTGAGCTGCAAAGAACTTGTGTCATGCAAGTGCAAGGAGAGGTGTTCCAGGTGCCGATGCGTAAAAAACGATTTAAATTGCACTCTCCTTTGTGCGTGTGAAGGTGCATGCTCGAGAGCGTAGACCGTCCTTTTATTTTTAGATTATATATGAAGGCTGATTTTTATAAGTTAGATAGATTAAAATTAAAAATGTAACACACTTAATCCACTTTGCACCTAGCGTTAATTGAAAGCTGCACACTAGTTTGAAAGTATGTAATTTAAAATTACCCTTTACGAGGCTATATAAAATTTAGTTCATCAGAAAGAGCTTGAAACACTAGTTTACTCTTTTTTTTTTTTACTATCATCATCACATCATCATGTAACCCTGTTATCCCTCATCAGGGACATAGGGCTCTCAGAAAGGATTTCCACTCTTCTCTGTTTTGGGCGGCAGCTTCGATGTCTTTCCAACCGAGACCAGTTGATGCAGCCTCTTTATCAACTGACCGTCTCCAGGTGGTACGGGGACGGCCCGGCTTTCTTGTACCACAAGCTTGCCATATAAGGCTTTGTTTAGACAGATGGTTATAATTTGGTCTCCTCAAGACGTGCCCAATCCAGCGCCATTTTCTTATAAGAATCTCCTTGCTCATTGGTTTTTGGTCAGTTAGCTCCCACAGTCTTGCATTAGGGATGGTTCGTTGCCAACAGATTCCCAGGATGCGGCGTAAACATTTGTTCACGAACACCTGAAGTTTGCTGGTGACGTCATTCTTGACGAGCCATGTCTCGCATCCGTACAGGAGGACTGACTTGACGTTCGAGTTGAATATTCTTATTTTTGTTCGTTGTGTGATTATTGATGACGTCCAAACGAGTTTAAGCTGTGCGTATGCGGCTCTTGCCTTGTTAATACGCGCTTCTACATCAGCTTCTGTACCTCCCATAGGGTCTACAATGCTCCCTAGGTAGGTAAAGCGCTTCACAATTTCGACTGCTAACGACTCGACTCGACTGCTTTCGACTGCTGCAGCTTTTTTTTACTATAAGATGGGTTAACTCTTAATCTCAATCTTGACCATAAAGGTCAAAGATGAGGTCGACGATGGAGCGAGTTAACCCAGAAAATGCCTATAAAGGCACTGGTACTCCCACGCACCGACGGAACACAGCAAGCTGTTTGGCGTCGGACTTCGGTAGGAATGGCATAAATGTGGGTTAAGGCTCACGAACGTTTTGCCCGCCCGTTCCAGTGTGTTATGAATATTGATGCATAAGCATTGATGCAAGTAGTTTATCTTCCAAGTGAAGTCTTCATCCTGATTATTAGTAGAAACGGCCATCGTTAGTATGCATCAATATTCATAACACACTGGAACGGGCGGACAAAACGCTCGTGAGCCTTACCCATGTCGCGTTGTTAGCGTCTGCCGAACTATCTTTAAACTGGCAGAACTATGTCTGTTTTTTACCGATTTAGATGATTTAAATTTTAAACTATAGAAAAATAACATAACATTATACGAAGAAATCATTTTTTGTCTCTAATGTAATGGTTCTCTGGCTATAGAAATAAATAAACATATTTTTTTATCTAATTCGATTTATTTGTTACACATTTTTCTTATTTCTATATTTACGCAGAGTACATTACATTAGAAAATTAGAGCATATTAAATATGCTTTCATTTCATGTCCGAATATATACATACATACATGTGTGTTGCGCAGTTCAGTGTATTTAGACTCTTCAAAACGCGCCGGCGACGTCGGTTGAACATGTTAAAACAGCATAACTATGTCTATTTTAACCCGATTGTGATGATTCAAATTTTATACTATAGACAAATAACGTAGAATTATTTGTACGCTACATTATTTCTCTGTAATACAAATGGTTATCTAGTTATAAAAATATTTTTTTTTGTAATTTGTATTATTTGTCCTATATTTTTGTTGTTTTCATATTTACGCAGTTACATTTAATGAAAACAATGTAGCAAATTTAATATCCTTTCATTTGATACCCCAAACATTCATATGCACTGCGTTATTTAAGTATAATGAGGGATTTTCTTTTTATTTTTTTTAATTTTTTCCCCAGTCGCCGGATAGATGGCGCTAAACTATGTACGTTACTGCAAGGAACGGAACGTTAAATTATTTTTGATTAATTCACTTGAACGTAATTTTGAGATCATTAAACGAAACGTTATAGTCATTTCACATCAATATCACGTCTACCATACGTAGTTAGGAGATTTTACGAAAACAACGAAAAAACAAAACTGAATTATAACAAAGCGCGAGAAAACTAGGATGATTGGAAAGCCAAAACAAACTCAGAATATTTGATGCAATGTTTTTCTCCAAGCCTTTTGGCTTTGGCACCTAGTAACGGAGTCAGTTCAGCGCCATCTAGAGAGCTCTGGGGAAATAAGTTTTTTTTTTAATACCCAAAAAGAAAACCTCCCATTAACATTTTTCAAAACACGCCGGCGGCATCGGTTGAATATATGGCATCCGCCGCGCTTTAGTTAAACCAGCATAACTATGGCTTTTTTCACCCGATTGTGATGATTTAAATTGTAAACTATAGACGAATAACGTAAAATTATTTGTATTCTACATTTTTTCTCTGTAATATAAATGGTTCTCTAGCTATAAAAATAAATATGTATTATTTTTTTTGTAATTTGTCTTATTTGTCCTATATTTTTGTTGTTTTCATATTTACGCAGTTACATTCAATAAAAACAATGCAGCATATTTAATATCCTTTCATTTGATATCCCACACGTACATGTGCACTTCGTAATTTATGAGTGATTTACATTTTTCAAAACGCGGCGGCGGCCACATTGATGACGTCATAACTGGTGACCTTGACACCTCACGAAGTGTCTCCCGGCAGTTTTGGGGTCTAGGTGACATGCCTAACCATACATAAAAATTTGGTGCTGGTTTCCGAAAGCGAACTGTATTTTCCGTAACGCCAGGCACTAATACCCGTGACCACGGAGCGTGCAACCGCCTCGAAACAAAGGGAATAGGTAATTTCAACACATTTGCTCATAAAGTGGGTCTTATGTTATTGTTTTAAGGTTCATAATGATATGTATTACCCAGCCCGTGAGTAATAAAAATAAAGCACTAGTACGTAATGATTTTTTTTTTCTAAATTTCAGCAAAGAGATCAGATCTTATTTTATATTTAAAATTAAGTGTAAATATTAAACTATTTGTAAATAAATAATATAATTCCACTAAATCATTTAAATTTAACAGAAACTTATTATTTATTTATGCTAAAACGTGAAAATATATATTTAAGTATTTTTTTATTATTTGGCTGTATGGCATACTTGTCAATGTGAATCTCATTTTGCGAGCGAAAAAAGAAAAAAATAATCGCGCCTCTTTTCAGAATTTTCAGATGTTTTCACTTGGTTTTCACAAACGGCATTTGTATTTATTAGATTGTTATTATTGTCAGCAATACAACACAAAAAATGTCTTCTTCAAGTGCAGAACCTACGTGGGTACACCGCCAAAAATACATTCCGAGGCGCAAACATGCAAGTGATAGTTTGTTGCCGTCAATATCAAAGGAAAGTTTTTATTTCTTTCTTTCCTCGCAAATGTGTTGAAAAACGTCGTATGACACGCGTGCGCATTGGATATTACATTTATGCTACAAGTGTGCTAAGTTGAATATTACATTAGAGGCGAGTTTAGAGCCCGAGCTAAAGGCGAGGGCTCAACGGAGCTGAGAATGTAATATCCAATGCGCACGCGTGTCATACGACGTTTTTCAACACATTTGCGAGGAAAGAAAGAAATAAAAACTTTCCTTTGATATTGACGGCAACAAGCTATCACTTGCATGTTGCGCCTCGGAAAGTATTTCTGGCGGTGTACCCACGTAGGTTTCCTGTTCTGCACTTGAAGAAGACATTTTTTGTGTTATATTTCTGACAATAATAACAATCTGATGAATACAAATGCCGTTTGTGAAAACCAAAGAGTATAGGTGAAAACATCCGAAAGCAGGCGCGATTTTTTTTTCTTTTTTCGCTCGCAAAATGAGATTAACATTTACAAGTATGCTATACAGCCAAATAATAAAAAAAATACTTAACTATATATTTTCACGTTTTAGCATAATTTTTTTTTTATTATAAGATGGATTAACTCTTGACCTCAATCTTGACCATAAAGTTCAAAGATGAGGTCGACGATGGACCAAGTTAACCCAGAAAATGCCTATAAAGGCACTGGTACTCCCACGCACCGACGGAACACAGCAAGCTGTTTGGCGTCGGACTTCGGTAGGAGGGTGGTCGCGAACCAGACGGCCCTTTACAGAGCCTACCACACCGTATGAGACCACAGGACGACACCTCAGATTCAGAAAAAAATGAAGTGTCGTTGCCTGGGATTACTAGGACGCAGGTCTCATTTGTGTTTCCTTAATCGCCTCTTACGACAGCCACGGAAAGAGATGAGGAGGTGTTATTCTCAACCGATCACCACACGGACAAAAATAAATGATAATTTTCTGTTAAATTTAAATGATTTAGTGGAATTATATTTTTATTTACAAATAGTTTAATATTTACACTTAATTTTAAATAAGTAATATAAAAGAAGATCTGACCTCTTTGCTGAAATTTAGAAAAAAAAACATTACGTACTAGTGTTTTATTTTTATTGCTCACGGCTGGGTAATACATATCATTATGAACCTTAAAACAATGACATACCTAAGACCCACTTTATGAGCAAATGTGTTGAAAAATAGGTAACAAATGTGTTGAAAAATAGGTAATAAAACAACCTGTCACTATTATAGTTCATGTTTCATTTAATAACCCTCAGAATGTATGTCAAATGAGGCATCAAGTGGTTCTACGACCACTGATGCTTTGCCCACAGAGATAGGCATTATGGTGTGAGCGTATACATGTATCTAAGTAGGTAACAAATTGCCATAAGAACATGGCAACATACATAAACAGGGCTTTAGGTAAATCTCTTTCAACCTCTCGGGTGGTTAATCAGTCCATGAAACTGAACAACTTCCCCAAGGAACACAGGTCAAAATACAAAAAAAAAAATTGATCTCCCTTAGAAAATATGCTGATGAAGTTGTATGGGAACTCAACATTTTTTTTCGTATTTTGACCTATGTTCCTTGGGGAAGTTGTTCAGTTTCATGGACTGATTAACCACCCGAGACGTTGAAAGAGAGATACCTAAAGCTCTGTAGATCGGTCGTCTGTACAAAGTCGACACCGCTTGGTTACCGAAGTGAAGCGGTACCATCACAGTAGATAAGTAAGAGAGCGTTTTTTTCCATCAATCCCCATAAAATGTATGTGGTTGTCGTCGGCTTTAGGTAGTTCTTTTTTTTTAGTCGTTGTCACCTATAATTGGGTTGCCGTTAAGCCTTTCTATTAATGTTATTTTTGCATGCCTTGTGACTTGGGCAAAACAAGGAAATCATTAATTTGACAATAATGTTAGACGTTTCCGAATAAAGGAATTTGAGTTAAGGTTAAGAGTTTAGTTTGATATTGAGTAATTAAGTATGTGTATTAAATTACATTTTATCTTTTAGGTCTATCCCTTATGAAAAAATTGTCGAAATAAACAAATTTATAGAAAGAGATTCAATGATCAGAGCTATCTACGATGTGAAAGGAATAGACATGGGGAACAACCTCGTTAAATACAAGGTTCGTATTGTTCCTTAACTTATACTAAGTATATCAAATGCCAACGTTATTTAGCAATGGAAATATCTAGCAAATTCCACTAACATTGCCTACATTTATAATAATTAAAAATAATTATTGTGGTGTTTGTGTCTTGTCTTTATGTATGTTTCGAGGAACCCACGACACAAGGGAAAACCTTAGTGTGGGCCTTTGAGTGTGTAGCGTTTATTTATTATCATTATTTATTTCTTCTTCTTCTTACCTTCGTATATGGGCTACGTCCCCACCGAGGGGCACGGGCCTCCCTTCGAAACACGAAGGGGATTTAGGCCATAGTCCACCACGCTGGCCCAATGCGGGTTGGTAATCGAACCCAGTCCGAAACCTTGTGCATACACAGGTAGAAAAGAGATCCCTACAAAACGAGGGATACTTACGGATCGGGTATACCGGGTCACGCATCCTCACCATACACGTGGCTCTGGGATTGACGTACAAAAGGGTAGTGACTGTGCGCACAACGACGACCAGGCAGGAGCTACACGACGGTATCCCTCATACTGTAGATAGTTGCCATATCGCATCATACCGCCAGCTGCAAATATTATGCGGATGATGGTAACGATGCGATAGGCAGATTCATCAAAGAAGCAGAGGCGGCAGGCAGGGAAAAAGTGGTCAATTACAACCTCAGAATGGCGATCAAAAGTCGAGACACAGCCGCCATGGATGCCTTGAGGTCTGGATGCAACAGCGGGAAACCGTCACTGGTTTAGATATACATTATGTAATATATAATTTTATTATAGCTATTTATCAACTGTAAACTACTATGAAAAGTATAGTAAAATATTTTTAAAAGAAAAAGCAAGTATTAACAAGAAAACACTTAATCTAGATAAGGGCACGGAAATCAAGTCTGTGGATGCTAATATCTTTATTACGGGTTGGTGGACCGCTCGTCTTTCGAAAATAAATTTTCTAGGACGGGCGGGTTTCATCACGATGTTTTCCTTCACCGTTGAGCAAGTGATAATTAGAAATCCGTACATAAATCCGAAAAGACGAATTTAGTGGTACAGGCCCGCACCAGGATTTGAACCCGCGACCTTCGGATTACAAGTCTGGCTCATTACCAACTGGGCTATCACCGCTGATTATTTATTTATTCTTAAACAATTCACACAGCGCCATCAAACCCCAAACTGAGCAAGGCTGCACATTACAGGCTAGTTTATGCTATTGTTTGGGAAAATTGTGGGTTATTTTCTAGGTTATTCATTGCATATGGATTTCTGCCAGTAATCTAACTAGATAGATTAGATATCTTTAACTTTAAACAACGGAAACTTAAAAATGCAATTATCTCAAAAGCTAATCATTATCGGCTAGGGTACCAATTAAAAAATATATCGCAAATAAGCTCTACTTAAACCTCTCCAAGGGAATAAGTATATATCGAAATTCCGGTACTTACGGTATAGCTAGCAGAGGTAGCTAGAACGACGTTAGCTGACGCATTTCGTCATAAGTGCGGTAGAATATTCAGATAAAGGCTGTTTCCTGTTTTATAGTATGTTCCCTTGTGGAATTTTACGACACCCACGGGAACACATAGGGTGGTGTGGTGGTATAAACATAAACACAGTTTAACATACGAAAACGCAGATCGTGCTTTCTTAATATTATACGTGGATAAAATCGGACATTACTAAGAAAAGGGTGTAGAGTAGAAATCTCGACATGGTTAAGAGTAGCGTTCACAATTTATTTTTAAATATTTTTTAGGCTGAATTGGACTTCGACGGCAGAGTACTTACTAAGTCATATTTGGACAAAAGGAACATGCAAGAAATATTCGAGGTAACAAACTCCCAACGAACCCGCGCACGGCAGCTAGTTTATAGCGCAACACCACTTAAGACTGGAAAGTCAAATACCTATATACTGGGCTTTAGGTATCTCTCTTTCAACCTCTCGGGTGGTTAATCAGTCCATGAAACTGAACAACTTCCCCAAGGAACATAGGTCAAAATACAAAAAAAAATGTTGAGTTCCCTACAAACTTCATGCATATAGCGCATTTTGTATAGGTAGATCAAAAAATTTTTTTCGTATTTTGACCTATGTTCCTTCGGGAAGTTGTTCAGTTTCATGGACTGATTAACCACCCGACAGGTTGAAAAAGAGTTACCTAAAGCCCTGTATAATGTCACCGGAAAATAATAAGAATCGAGGTAGTAAAATGATCCGACGAACGCGAGGTTACGCTGATTGGTTGAAAACTCTAGGTGTAAGCTGATTGATTGAATGTCTTACTCGAAACTGCGACAAGTAGGTTTGTTAATAACAGACTAGGGTTAGGTTAGGCTAGAACTGCGACCCCTAACGCACGGCAGCGGCCGGCGAACATTTCAACCCGTGTATGATTTTCCGACAGTTGATAAATTACCTCGAAAATCGATCAACTTACGATTCTTATTATTTTTCCGGCGCCATATATTTTTTACCGGTATGCTGGGTAAACGTCTGCCCTAATTATTCCCATGTATTTCGATTTAGAGTATCAATCTCTAAGGAGGGTTTCGATGTCACGCCGTCTTTTACGTGCCCAGCGATAGGTAGAGGTGCATTTGGTTGTGCGACTAATTCATCCAGCTCTGTGGCTCTATCCTATATGAGTCGTAACATTGTGAACACGAAAAAAAAACTTGCATTGATAGAACTAGCATTTCACAGAAACTAGCATCGCAAAACCGTTGGCTTGTGTTTAATGATTAAATTAATTATCTATACTAATATTATAAAGCTGAAGAGTTTGTTTGTTTGTTTGTTTGAACGCGCTAATCTCCGAAACTACTGGTTCGAATTGAATAATTCTTTTTGTGTTGAATAGTCCAGTTATCGAGGAAGGCTATAGGCTATATAACATCACGCTACGACCAATAGGAGCAAAGATATAGTGGTAAATGTGTAAAAAACGGGAGAAATTATACCTTTATAAAAGGAGAAACTGACTGACGGACATATCAACGCACAGCCTAAACGGCTAAACGTAGGCACTTGAAATTTGGAAGAGACGTAGCTTAGGTACCGCAGAGGTGCACTAAGAAAGGAATTCCCGAAATTCCCACGGGAACGGGAATTAGCGGGAAAATCCTTTTGTATGAAAAATCTAAACCGCTTAAGTTAGACGCTTGAAATTTGGCATGCAGGTACCTTAGTAAACTTAAAGCTAAGTTGCAACAGGATATTGCAAAATTCCCACGGGAACGGGAGTTAGCGGGAAAAAACTTTTGTATGTAAAAATCTAAATCACGTAAGATTGATGTTTTCAATCTGTGTACTCTGTACAAAAAAAAATTAACACGCAAACGAAGTTGCGGGCATCAGCTAGTTGCCTTATAACGATTAACAAATTAATCGCAATGATGAGACGAAACTATTTCTTTGTGCAATACAATTAGATTATTGATGTACAGGTTCAACAGCAACAGCACATCATACTATCCAAAACTGTCAAATTTTTTCAATCAATTTTCAATTTTATCTCCAAGCTTTAGAGTTTACTATCCATTGGGAAAATTTGACAGTTTGTGGTACTGAAACGGCCGTGCTTGTATCGTATCACGTGGGAAACTGCCTATTCTAGTAGGTCACAGAACGTTTGTTATTGTTTACAATGTGATATTTCACTCCAGGAAATGAAGAGAGTCAGAACGATTGAAGATGCAGAGTTGTTTTTACTGAAGCACGGCGAGCAAATAGTCGACAGGATAGGCGAAGAAATAGATAGGATAGAAGTGGAGCTACGAGTGAGTAGCAATTTTTTACTGTTAGGTTGTATTACCCCGAATGAGAAACGAGATAAACCGCTACGAGAAAGAAGGCTAGGGGCTCTGGTCTGTCGACTGTTTCAAAGTTTTTTTTATTCGTCATTTATGCAACAATTTTCCATCAACCATTATCTAACTAAAGGATAAAATACCAAAAAGACGGGTGACTTTTAATAAGTTAGCTAAACTTCCTATTTTCCCCACAAAACTGAACAACACGCCCAGCTAGCCTAACATACGCACGTGAGATAATTTTGTCGTATTTATATTGACCCGGATGAATACGTCGCCTCTCGTTCTACGGATAGCGTCAGAACGGGACAGAATGAACTCGACACCATCGACATGTCAAAATTATACTTCACGCTCCCGTGTTAACTAAGCCGGTTTGCATCTATACGACATTCTCACAAAAAACAAATCAGCTGAGCATATGATTTATAGAGAGGCCATTATTTTTCCATATTTCCACTAACGTCTCTTGCGGAAAGTTTCTCAGTTTAGTGAGATGCTTCACTTTCTTAATTTTCGCTTATTTATTTAATGTTGCCCAATATAATGTTACAGGTTAAATCCGATTTCAGACCAATATAGTTTGAGTTCAGCAGAATCCCTAGGGATAAAACAAATAGAAATAACGCGGGGCTCCGTTTTACACTGCAAAAGTTAAAATATCTCTAGGTACCTACTATACTCCGTGCGTGGCAGATAGGAAGACGGAAAGTGGCTATTACACTTCGAATAATAGTAAGTGTGTTCTACGCTTGTAGTTCACCATCGCATAGGTTTCCAAATGAGAACAGTATAATCCTACCTCTGACGGGAATTGTGCTATGTGACAAGAGTAAACAAACGTCGTGCGCACTTTTTTGTAGCGTAGGTAAGTCACTTTCCGCCTTACTATCTGACGCGGAGTATACCTGCCTAAAACTAGTTTGTCCCCAGGGCAAATAAGTTTGGTATGAAGTCGGGTTGGACCGGTAACATATTAGGTAAGTCTTGTGCATGTTTTTTTTTTCAGAAACAGTACCCGACAATACGGCACTGCGATTTAGAAATCCTATAAAACTGTTAAGCATACAATCAAGAGCTTGTACTTATGTATATAGAGATTCTGTTTTTTGATTTTTACGGCCACAGGTTGTAGCTTTGTCTAGTCGTGTCTTATCAAAAAAATAAATTGGTAAGCATAAATACAATGTTAGTATCCACTGTTACACTACCTACATTAAATATTGTGTTTCTTTCATTTTACAATTTTTAAATCAAGTGTTGTGTTATGTTTTGAAAGTAACAATTATATTTTCGTAACACAACACTTAATTTAAAGTTTGAAAGTGCAAAGGGTAGGCAGGTATTATTATCAAGGTATTTATTTAAAGCATCCCTTCGTCACAGAATTTGCCATCCTACAACCGCAGCAAAAAGTACTTTAGACATTATTTGATAAATTTACGAATTGTCTTGGGCCAATCCGACTGCGTCATCTAACCCAAACCTCAGCAAGGCTAGTACTATGGGTGCGAAGTAGATAAAACTGATATACTACTTATCTAATTTTTTTGTAAATACGTACTTATTTAAACATTGAACTCTTGGAAAAACACGGTTTTCATAGATGTCTGTTGGTTAATAGGTAATCGCACCCGCGCAACCTAGCTAGCAGGCCATACTTTTTGCGCTTGATACTTGATAGCGCGCAAATATAGCGACCAATTCGGAGACTCATAGCCCCTGTCAGAAGTGCTTTATGTTACGGCCGCTGTACTATACTTCTGATCTCTTGTATGATAGCTGTTGTACATAATTCGTGTAAATAAAAATGATAAGATTTAACGGTCTTGTCTCATTATATTCTTGGCAACTTTCTACTTTATAAAAGAACTTGCATCTTTATCAATAAATCGACTGCTACATTCTCAAATGCCTCTAAGTTGTAGTACACTATTACAGTTTAGATTTGGCTCTAGTACTAGATTGAAGTGGAAACTCCTAACATTGAACTAGAAACTCTTTGAAGTTTTATGTTCTCTATCTCTTTCTTTAGGGCGACAATGATCGGGAACAAAGACCAAGAACATAAGGGATCAATAAACCCGTCTCCAATAATTTTACCAGAAGTGTTATACGCCTACAATAAGCATAAATGATACACATATTCGTACTACTTAGTTACTACATCCCTAAGATGGGTGACTCTCTTCATGAAGTATTCACCTAATAAAATTATAACGACCATTTCACGACTCTTGCTCGTAGTTACGTATACGGTGCATGCGCTCTTCTGGCGTACACTCTACGCGAACAGGAACTATGTAAAAAGTAGTATCACTTTTATAAGTGACTCGGATGTACGGACGGCCGCCGACTCAGGCTACCACACGCGTGCACTCTGTGCTGTTGTAATAAGATCGGTTTTGCAATGAAAATGAATTAATCTGATGCGCTGGCCTCTGTACTTTAAAAAAAATATATTTTGGCCTGTGACCAAAATATTATTTTTCAGGGTCCTTCAGTCGCAATATTTTTATTATAAATCAAATACTGCTAACTTTAAGTAATTAATGTCAATATAATTTCTTAGGTTAAATTTAGATCAAATTAAAATTTACATTTAGGTATTAAAACCAGTCTTTTTTTTTATAATAAATTCGCAGTCAATAAAAATTTATAAATAAATAACCTCTGTACTTGCGCAGAAGACTTAGGTCGCGCTTTTCTGCGCAAATGAATATTATTACCGATGTGGCTTATAAAAGTGGTACACTTGTGTGAGGCCAGCGCATCAGATTACCCCAATTTCGTTGCGAAACCGTTATCTTAACAGCGTAGAGTGCACGCGTGTGGTATCTTGACGTGCGGGCCTTTGTATCACTTGGTGTAATATTGTTTAAATAAAATCAGTCTTTGAGAAATCATCGCAATTATATTCAATTGTACAAAATATAACAAATCCATTAAATTTACATCGTTATTAATAAATGCCCACGTGAGCACAAGTAATAATTACACAACATTATAAATCAATGACATTGTTCGAATAAAAAATATGGTCGTGCTGTTAAAATATTGTTTATAGTTTTCACAATCGGGTATTCAGTTATTAATAATGCTTCATGAGTCTGCAATTTGATGTAGACTTATTTCACAAAAAAACGGGAAAAACGTGCGCTCTGACTTTGTACGGACCCTTTTATAGCGTAACGCACCCGTCACTAACAGGGATTCTGTTATTTCACGTATTGTTTGAGGTATTTAAATTATTTTATGCATTTTATCACAAGCATTATAACTAAGTAAACAATTAAGCTTCATCACTTTGAAAATTATACCTGTACCTTGGAAGTAATAAATATTACGATTAAACTGCAGGCTTGTGAAGCGTGATTTATTTTAGATGTAGTAAGTGTTCTACCCAAACCTACCTACACGCATTTTACCAAATGTCATTCGGAAGTTATTAACCATAACCTGCATTTTAAAATTCACACAAAGTCAAAACATCAGACTTATACACATTGACAAGTTAACACAGATTTTGACACAAACAGGCATTTCTCTTGCAACAAACAAGTTTTTTCTTTATTTTTGTAAACTGCCTTTTATTTTTGTAAACGCACGGACAAATGCTGCACAAAAATTGCCTTTAAACGTTACAAAGTAGAACACACACTGACCTGGACCTATTGCATAAATATTTTTTAAAGATAACATCCTTAAAACAAACTAGGGCGACAATAGAAATAAAAGCCCAGTAAATATACCTAAGAAGAAAACTAGAAACGTTAACCTAATTCATTTACATCATAACCATAAAGAGAAACTATGACACACTTACATAACCGTTTAAAGATCATGGAGCGTACAGAGGCAATGCATCTCTTTTTCGCACAAGGGTTACCATAAATATTAAAGGAGAAGTTATTTCCCACGGTCCCATAAAAAAAATGGACAGTTATACCGTCCCAGTTACAAGTTTGTCCATGTACGGATTGCATGGCCGTTTTTCATAAAATCAGAAGTTAAAAAATAATGAAAATGACATCTATAGCGCTGCTGACGGCGAACACCGGAATTACAGATTTCGATGCAGACAATACCCAGTAGTAATTTAACTTGATCTCGCTACTTCTTGTACTTATAAGCATAGATACATTTAATATTTCATTATAAGTGGAGCGGCCGCCAGCCATACGAGCGAACTGTAAGAGATGTTAGGTAATGTAATGACTAGATGTGTCAGTATGCTATGCGTGCTTGCACCGGATTTCGTTTAATGCAGTATTTTGTGGGACGTAGAGTCAATTAAAATACATCAAATTACATTTGCTCTTTTAACTCTGTTCGCAAAGGTGCAGCCTTGCAGTGCTATTATATAATTTTACATCAGCGACGAAACTCTTTTGAAACAGCATATTAACACTTTCACAGTCCACGCTGGATACGATTTATATGGTGGACTGTGAAAGTGTTAAGAAAGTAAGTGACAGTAGAATATCAAACAACGACGACACAGTGAACATCGACAAACGTAAAAGATACACTTAAATACGACCCAAATGCAACCACGCGGAATCAAAATTGGCACAATATGCCAATCTATCACAGCTCATTACATATTAACTCTTACTTACTCAGAGACGTCAATTAAAGTTAAGTACTATTAAACTCTGATGTTGTCACTTTCACTCTTGTTGATATAAACAAGGATAGCATGACATTTAAGTGCTTCTTAACTTTAATTGATGTCTCTGAGTACGGCAGTTAGATAACTCAGCATCGCCACAGTTAAATCACAGTATTACAATCCCATACAGTAGTGAAACGAATGTACTTGCGCAGAGCAACGAAGGGTAACTCGCGGGGAAGCAGGCGGCGCGGGCCGGCGCCGGCAAACTAAAAGAGTTTGCAGGAATCCGCGAGCAGGGGTAACGCCACAAAGCTTGTATGCGTTTCCTATTAATTTAACAAGTGTTTGTTTATCCGTGATAAACTACGCGTCAAGTTATTCTGACCAACCAACAATAAATAATGTCTGTTTACGTGAACGTGCATATGATACCCGGTGTGATTCTTTTGCTGGATTACAGGTACCCCCAGATGACTTTGTTCAGTATTGTAATGATTTAGAAGCCACATTTAAGCAAAATTTCCGTTTGTATGTTGGAAACAATATTTCAGAGAAAATATTTAATGTTCTAAGTTCCGTAGAATTTAAATCGCGGCCATGCTCATGTTTTTATCATTATAATAAGATTGTTTATTCGGATGCGTATTCATTATTTAATTAAATTTTTAAATAGACAATATTTATTTTTATTTTATTTCCCGTTTCGTGGCAACCTGCTTGGTACTTATACCATATCTGTATCTGCTTGGTACTTATACCGCGGCATCGCGCGACATCAAAGGCGTTTCACTACTGTAAGGGATATTATTGTTATACTGTGGTTAAATTGAAGGACAGATATAGCCAGCAGTAGTAGCAATTATTTTTCTATGTCTACGAGTAGTACGTTCGGGGTCTCAGTAAGGTTATTCTAACTAATCTTGAAACTGTGAGTGAGCCAGTTAATTAAATTTTTGACATTGTTGTTTCACAATTAAATTATTGCCATAACCTTAAAATGTGTGTAGTTTAATCACCACGAAATGTATTGTTATTACCACACCGTGAATGGGAGGTTTTCTTTTTGGGTATTAAAAAAAAAGTAGTTCCCCAGAGCTCTCTAGATGGCGCTGAACTGACTCCGTTACTAGGTGCCAAAGCCAAAAGGCTTGGAGAAAAACATTGCATCAAATATTCTGAGTTTGTTTTGGCTTTCCAATCATCCTAGTTTTCTCGCGCTTTGTTATAATTCAGTTTTGTTTTTTCGTTGTTTTCGTAAAATCGTCTAAATACGTATGGTAGACGTGATATTGATGTGATATGACTATAACGTTTCGTTTTATGATCTCAAAATTACGTTCAAGTGAATTAATCAAAAATAATTTAACGTTCCGTTCCTTGCAGTAACGTACATAGTTTAGCGCCATCTATCCGGCGACTGAGGAAAAATAAAAAATAAAATAAAAAAGAAATCCCTCAGTGGGTTTACGTGTAGTAGGTATACGTGCAGTTTTAGACTTGATTTCGTTAGGTAACGTAACCGAACCAATAATCTCCAATGAGTATCCTTGCTACGTGATACTGGCGAAATCGTGACCACGCGGAAGGCCATTCCTAAAACATTTAAGTGATTGACTGATTTCGTTAATAAAATACTGCCATTTGAGTAAATTACAGTGTTTTTTGTAGATCAAAATCGATGTTTATAAAGTTACAACTTCTGATGGTCGTGAACGGATCGCTTATCGCAGTCGAGCATAATAATAAGGTGAACGACTTGGTTAAGACGTCCTGGTGCACCGTAGGCTCTGATAACGTCCCATGTCTACCACTTTTATAAGTAGCATCGGCAACATTCACCCAGGGTTGGATTCAGACCGTCAGAAAATTTTACTACTTGGAGATCAAAATTATACAACTTGTCAAAAATTATACTACATTTCGATTTTCAACGACTTAAGTTTTGTTTTCTTGCTTATGAGACAATTACAATAATATCCTTTGTTTCTGTTTCTATTAAGTTAAAGAAAGATAGAAACGGCAATATAGAAAAAACTACCTATTTTAGCACATTATTGAAAGAAAATTGTGTGAGCATAGACAAGAAGGTGCTTATAAGTAATCGTCATCTCACTCACACTCATAGATAAAATACATAACAACTCCTACTCTGTCAGAAAGACAGGAAATAGTTAAAAATTACATCAATACCCTTCCAATTGTCGATAAAAATTATGGTATTTTCGCGTAGTAATACAATACTACATACTACACTTCATGAAATAATGGTGCTACGGTTTCCACTCTTCATTCACCATTGACACACGTGGACTCCGAACATGCCGAGTACACAAGCACCAATAGCGGACATGGCGCCTACATACTCGTAACAACCAATAGTGGACGGAACTACTTCTAGCATTGCATATGGCAACCGGAGGGTCACTGATCAGTTGATACCATACTAGCTTTCCGTCCAGAACTTCGTTCCCGTGGGAATTCGGCAAAATCATGTACCCTATGTTCATCACGGCTAATGTAGGATTCTAATGGTAAAATAATTTTTCAAAGTTTCGGAGCCTATTCAATGCAAACAAACAAACAATGAAATCTTTCCTCTTTATAATATTAAGTAATAGACAACTCATACAACTCGGGGCTAAGCTACAAGGTGTCCATAATCACCGATTTTGAAAGGATTATTGTATCTAATAGTCATGCATTTTTTATTCTATAAAAAATTGCTGAGAAATTGCCAGGTGTTTGGGGCGCTGCCGGGCTGACGTCAGTTCAGCGGCGGCACAGCTGAAACTCCGTAGTTATAGTAAATATCGAAGACCTGTCTAGATAGTTATTTACTCATCAGTTTTAGGAAAAAGTAAAAAGTAAGTATTTTTGAAGATACATATTCAAAAAAGTTTGTGGCGCTGCTGGAATGACGTCAGGTCAGCAACACGTTATCTATAGCTTTTTAGAAGCTCATTTTTTGACAGCAGGTAATCCGAGTTCCAACAAGTTTTGGAAAATTTGAATTTGCGATATTCTACAAGTAAGTAAGAAGCGGGGCCTAGCGAGATCTCGGTAACCATGAGGCAGGGGAGTGTCACTCCGCAGTTTAGGCATGTTCGCGCGGCGGGCATACTGAGTACCTATACCAGCGAGCGCGGGCTGCTACTCGCCGCGCGCGCGCTCACCGCGTTAGTCGCGTGTTGAACAAAATAATAAGTGTAACTACTTATTAACAATATTAAAACCCGACAGAAACACGTTTTGCCATCACAATAGTCTGTAGGTGTCTGTAGTTAGAGGTATTTAGGCTAGGTATCAAATAAAATGGTTGGTTATGTTACCTTGTGTTTTTACTTACTACACTTCCTAACTAAAGTTACTCTTGATTTTATAAGCTATGTTATCTTACTTAATTAATTTCAATAATATTTTACCTCTAAATCGGCAGCGAGTGTTGACCCTGAGCTCTCGTCGCGAACGCGGCATCGAGTCGGCGGTGCGCAATAGAATATGAACGCTAGCGGCCGACTATAAGTTTCAATTTCTCTTGCAAGCCTGTGCCGCTTGCAATAGTAGGTAAATTGTTATGCCTAAAGTTGACTTTTGTTAGGGAGTGAGACTTCTGTACGTTAGTACTATTATTTATTCTGTGCATGAGGCAAGGGCGTCGCCAGCCCGTGGCTCAGGTGGGGGCAAGTTAATATTACGGAGGATGAAAAAAATATGAATTGTAGGTACAGTCAAGAGCATGAAGTTTTACACTTGTAGCGTGAGTTTTTGCTTTTATGGCGAATTGACGATTGTAATAAGAACGGTTCCAATTTGGTTGCTTTGCAGTTGGCTACATTTTTTTCACCTCTAGGGGGGGGGCAGCTGCCCCTCCCTGCCCCCCCTTGGCGACGCCCTTGGCATGAGGTATTAGAACGTTCGGTCAACTCCAATCGAAATACCTATTTCCATACTTTCACGAATAATTGTAAGAGCATCGACACTTAACCAGAAACGAAATAAATTAAGGTAAGGAAATATTGGATTAACACATTTCCTCCATAGTGCCTGACAAAAAATTCATAGCAAAAGAAAAAAGTTGCGGATACGGTTTTGGCAGGCGTTATGCATTTAAGGTTGCACTTTTATGCGCAAACGAATATTGCCGATACGATTTATAAAAGTGGTACAACGTTTATTGAGCAAAAAGATTGTCGATCGATGTAACCTAACCACACTAATATAGCACGCTTGATTGGAAATAACTCGTTTATTATCATTAGCTGGCTTATGTATATTATATAGCTGGCTTAGTTTGCGGAAGGCACAGGTTGTAGTGGGCGGTTTTGTTCCAGAAGTCTGAAGTCTTCCATCCACACCACCCCTTGCTGATGACGGGGGTCAGGTCGTCAGGCCCCGTGTAGTGAGGGTCTAGGATCAGGTACCGGATCTCGTTTGAAGTCGGGTTGTATTCTACTCCTAGGATTGTGTGAGCTAGTACGCCTCCGCCTGGAAGGAAATATTGGATTGTAATTTTAGTGGATTACTAGAGGATTTTCGGGACTTTGTTCCCGTGAGATTTTCGTAAAATTCTTATATATTTGCTTGCATTATAAAAGGAACCTTTGTGCCAAGTTTCAGCATTACAGGTCGAAGGGTTTGGGCTGGGCGTTGATGAGTCAGTGAATTTGTCAGTGAACCTGAATGAGTCAGTGAACCTGAATTTTTATGTATTAAAAGCTGGAAGAAATTTCTTAAAGAAATAAGCTGTGCCTTTTGTGTTCGTTTTTCTATTTGTCTGTTTAATATTTGTGATGTTTCCTGTGTACAATAAACTGTTAAATAAAAATAAAAAATAAAATAAAAATAAATAAAGATAAAGAGCGATTTGATACACTTAACACAGGATTCTATCAAACATTTTTTTTAATTTAAGTACTTATCCAAGAATTTGAATAGATTTCTGCAAAATCGTAGACGTGCCATTCTCATCACGAAGTTTTCCTACACCGCTGAGCAAATGATAATGAATGAAAAATCCATACATATAAAACCCGAAAAAACGAATCTAGTTGTCTAGGCTTGCGCCAGGGTTTGAACCCGGAACCATCAGGTTACGAGTCTTGTTTATTACCAACTGGGCTATTTGCTCAAGAAAATTCGTTTTCGGGCAACCCGCATTGTGCCAGCGTGATGGACTATGGCCTAAATCCCCTTCGTGTTTCGAAGGGAGGCCCGTGCCCCTCGGTGGGGACGTATATGGGCTGATAAGAAAAAAAATCATTGATTATTCATAACCACGAGTAAACATTAACTTACCGATCATAATAGGGCTGCCATGCTTCTGAAAGTGGTGAACTAGTTCAGGACCATAGCTCTGCAGCTCAGCTCCATTGTTGGCGAATATGATCCTTGACTGCACCCCAATGAGGGTCTCCAGACAAAACATGACCTCTGTGGACCCTATCCACTGTTTGGACCCTAGGAACGAGCTCGGCTTGTCCCCGATTTTAACAAGGCACTGTTGAATTTCTCTGTGAGTGGGGATTTCTAGTGTGGTGTATCCTTGGTACCTGAAACAATTTTAATGAAAAAAAATAAAATGAAAAAATATTTATTGCTTCAACGCTAGACATTTACATTTTGTGTAGTTGCTGTGTTAATGTATTGTGGTTGGATGTCATCGGCGGCGAAATGGTGGGAGGGTCATATTCAAATATTCTTCTTATCGTGTAGCTATAGTCAAGTGTGTGGCGAACTTGGCAAACCCTGATGTCAGAGTTTTCAAACCGCACAATGGCCTCTTGACTTGGATTCAAATCTTAATGGCATTTCACAAAATGCACAAATAGTTACTACCACAGACGTATAAAAGAGGGAAGCAGACTCAACATAATTTTCACGCACACATAGATAAGAATAACTAATACCCCCATTTCTTTTTCTCAAACGAATCTGAAATTATTCCATCTCTTCCCTTTTTACTGTTGCAACATTGACACAGACATAAGCAAAATTCTAGGTGAGGCAGTCGCCATTTTGTTAAGCAACAAAGTAAGTGACAAATGGCGTCAACCGAATGTAAACAAATAAGCGTCGTGCGTGTATTGTTCCTATTGTTTTAGTGAATCCGTGTGATTAATTTATTACAAAGACTTAAATAAAATGGTAAAATGTTGTGCGCCTCTGTGCGGCAACGCTACTTACAGGAAAACACCTGAAATTACTTTTCATCAGTAAGTTTGTTGAGCATATTTTAATACGTTTCAATACTTTTCACTATCGTGTTCTTTCTAGGTAACTATCGATTAATTTGAAGGTCTCAATGACTGACTTATGTTGCAATCTCGTAAATGTTGGCTTTCAACCTTTTCTTTTAATGAATAACATCAAAATATTTAAATTTTTATTTGAACTCCGATCGTGTTTGACGTTCTACGTACTTGCATACTTTTGAGGGGCCGCATTCAGTTCAATTTGCTATAAATATAAATTATGTTAAAATGTGGATGTTGCGATAACTATTTTGCAGCTTTCCAAAAGATGAGAAGATGAAAAATGCGTGGCTGTCTAAAATGAAGAGACTGATCTGGCAGCCCACATCTGCTAGTGCGCCGTCTTCTAAACATTTTGAAGCGAATTGGGCTACAACTCAACGCAGTCAGACATACCTACTAGGTAAATAGTGATCAATATGTCTGTAGCCATATATAATACGAAATTTTCTAAGTCCCTATATCCGGCCCTGTGAATTGTATATGTTTACGTGAAATTAGCATGTAAAGGTAATTGGCACGCTTTTTTATCGGTATGTTGGGTCTGCTTCCCTCTTTTATACGTCTGTGGTTACTACAAATAAGTGTAGATGTAGTAGACACTTAAGGATGCTTGGGACTTCGTTTCATAAAATCATTTATTCCTTTGTGCCAAATTGCTAAATCGATGTGGAGATCCCTGGGGCAGGCCTACGTCCAGCTGTGACATAATGATGAAACAGTATAAAGTAGACAAACAAAATACAAAAGTATTTATTTCCTTTTGCAAATATACTTAACATAAAATTGCCGAAGCCTCCTTTTAAGCATGTTATATGCCTGTGCCAGGAGACCCCGCTCTCCCACATATAATTAAGAGAAATAAAAGAAACTAAAAAAAAAAAATACATACCTAAACCACGAGAATATCGTCTGCAGAGAGCGGTAAGCACACCCCCAGCCGTCATCATTGAAGTTATCCTGCATGTAGTGGTGGTAGGTGTACCGGCCCCGGACAGTGGCGCGCGTGCTGTCCGCGGCGGACAGTGCCACGGACAGGTGCGGGCTGAGCAGTTTGCCGCCCGTGTTGTGCGCATACGCGTTCCCTCGCCGGAATATCGGCTTGTCTAACGGCAGGACTAACTGCTCGTGTAATACCAGTCTTTCGTTCTCTACAATAGAAAGGAATTTATTTTATCTTATGCAATCAAAATCATAATTGGGGTTGTAAAATTTTTTTTAGATATTTATTTTATAATTTATTTCGATAGGTAAGGCTATTATAAGAAACCATTTTCAATATTTTTGTATTAGATGCTACGATTTTTTAAAATAAATTGGCGATGACGTCACACAATGAAGTATGACAGTTGGGTCTTTGCCTGCCGTGAGCCAGAAAAAAAAATGAACTGTCAACACTCGTGAATGGCACTGATATCAGTGTTACTAGATTTTTTTCACCTCACCCCTACAAACATTTTTAAAAGCCCCGTATGACCTATTAAAAACTTCTACTTTAGTTGTCTCGTGCGAATTAGATTTAACAAAATTATGAAGGAATTACATACAAGCTACCTACATAACACTGACAATCAAAAACTAAGTAACTAAAAAGTTTTTATTGAAACTAACATAAGTTCTTTCTTTAAGTCATAGGTACCAGAAGCGATCTCGAAGACTACTTTTAAAAGTTTTTATTGAAATGAACACAAGTTCTTTCAGTAAGTCGGACCGGTACCAGTAAGCGATTTCGAAGACTAATTTTATGTACTAAAATAATTTTAGGAAATAAACACTCAATTAAAACATTAGACAAAGAACACGTCAATAGGTTAAAGATTCAATTCATTCTATCTTGACAGATTTAAAAAGGATTTCGCTATTTTTCAGTATTCTTTCAATAGTGGAAAATAAGTAAATAAATTTCATGATATCAAAACTTAAAAAAAATTTACCTGCAAAAACTCCTAGGCTTTAGGGAAAACCTCTGAATCTGGCAACACTGAGCAATCTGGCATATGATTGACACTTTTTTTTAATGAAGTGTTGGCACAAGTTTCGTTATTACTTCCTTGTGTGACGTCACAAGGGTCAAATAAAGGTTATCACATTTTATTAAAAATAAATACAATCCTTCACAGTTTTAAGTTGAAATTATGAAAATATCGTAGCAAATACATATATCTCCAAATGGTTTTGGATTTGTAAACCATTCCAAAAATTTTCCAACCCCAATTGTCATAATCTACTTCTAATAAGTGGTATGAGACTGTAGTTCTCCGTACGAGACACAGATGGCGCTAACCTACGCGTACGATGAAATGTGCTTAGTAAGGGAATGAGAAATTTCGCTGTTTGACTTGAAGGCACGATAGCTCAGTTGGTTAGAGCACCAGGAGAGCTGATCCTTTTATTTTTATCAGCCCATATACGTCCCCACTGAGGGGCACAACCTCCCTTCGAAACACGAAGGCGATTTAGGTCATAGTCCACCACGCTGGTCTAATGCGGGTAAGTAGATCGCTCGACTTTCGAAAACCAAGTTTCTTAGACGTGCGGGTTCCATCACGATGTTTTTTTTCAGAGCTGAGCAAGGGATAATCCGTAAAGAAATCCGTACATAAATACGAAAAGACGAATTTAGTGAAAGATTCGCACCAGGATTTGAAAACCTTTCAATTACAAGTCTGGCTAATTTTACAAACTGGACTATCACCGCTTGTTTTACGTGATAATCTCAAGTGCACACTTACCACTCAAAAGGAACTAATTAACTATCATAGTCTCATCCTTGTGTTTTCTAAATATTATTTACGATAAACATGTTTCACGATTTTGCTGTGCAATAACTAACATCTTTTTTAACATCGAGGTAAAAAACATTCAGCACCCGTATTCTACACCATTCGATTCGACACGGTCGCTCGAAAAATCTCAGAGCATTCCCTCTCCTGCGCTATTTAATTTTAATTACAGTGACGTATAGTCTTGTCGAATAACCGATTCGAGTCGAATGATGTCGAATATGGGTGCGCAGTGACAATTGCTAAGAAGAAAATAAAAACTGTTAGTTATTTTAATTTTAAAAACAACTTAAACTGCATTCGTACATTTTTAAATAATTGCTTGGTTAAACCGGGTTCGATTCCCGGTTCAACCAAAAAAAAACACAATGTAGTTTTATTATACCGATCGGAAGGTTTCATCATAAGGATTATTTTTTTGCTAAATAACATAGCATCAAAAATAAAAGGAAGACCATGAATTTTTAATATTTAATTTTCAACCGACTTCAAAAAAGGAGGAGGTTCTCAATTCGACTGTATTTTTTTTTTGTATATTTGTTACGCGATTACTCCGGCAACTGTTGTCCGATTTTCAAAATTCTTTATTTGTTCGAAAGAGTATACTCCTAAAGAGGTCCCATATAAATTTTATCGAAAATGATTCAGCGCTTTTAAAAAAAATCAACAAAAACAAAATATACTACAAACTAGAACATCATCTAAATAAATGAATGACATTTCTGTTTGTAGTTATTTGCTAATAGGCATTGTAGTCCGCAAAAAACTAGATATCTACTTTGTGCGAACTGTTGTTGGGATTGAAGTCGGTGACTCATACGTTTTTAACGTGGAAAATTATTTTTTCTCGTGTTTGATACCCGGTTCAACAAGGCAATTATTCAAAAATGTATGAGTGCAGTTAAAATTGTTATTAAAATTAAAATCAAGTATTATTTCAGTAAAATGTCCCATATACATTATTAAAGGTACTTTCCCTACATGTGGTATAGCCCTGAGACACCCTGTATATAACTCACCCATAGTCTCGTCGGGGATGCCCTTGGGCACGACCCTGGTGATGAAGTGCCCCACCTCGGGCGGCAGGTAGTGGAAGGTCTCGGGCAGCCGCAGCCCCGCGCCGTCGCCGATGCCTTCCTGACCTGGGGGCAACACAACACAACCAATCAACTAGCGTACCACCACAATAGTTTAACAAACTGAGATCCCAGGGCCGCCAGACCTTAATTATTTTCTCAGTAGCCAAAAGTGTGGGAAAGAGTAGTGCTAATAAGTATTATTAACACATGAATACCAATTTATAGCACCCAGACATCAAGACAAGTGACTAATCTTTGGAAGTACCTTCAGAACCTGGTAACTGAAAACTGGCCGTCGGCCCAGGCTAGCAGGTATTCATGTGTTAATAATAAATATTAGCACTACTCTTTCCCAGACTTTTAGTTAATGAGAAAATAAGTAAGGTCTGGCGGTTCTGGGATCTCGGTCTATAAACCACAGTTCAGTCTTGTAACACAAAAAATTAATAGTGATAATCATTATGTGTATGCCCTCTGAGGGGCCAAGTCGGGAAATGTGGTTTTGAGTTCATACACTTTCAGCAGGTCTCTTAAAAAAAATTTAGGCGAAGGTAAATTTTTTTAGGTGTTATAGGTAGGACGCTACAAGTCACTGAATGTGGTCCCTCGCACGAGCACTGTGGGGTGTCATATTACTGAATCTGGGCAATATGAACGATCACGATGAATGGCAATATTTTGCAGGTAATTTGTAGGGCTACATACATAAATAACAGCTCTTGTTAATCAATAAACACAAAGTAAATCCAATGAGTTTGTGGACCCTCAGTTCGCACAGTCTCAAAAATTAACTTTGATGTTACAAAATGTTTCGTTAAGTTATATTTATGAGACATGTTTTAAGATTCAGCAAGGATTCACCACATATTTTGTACATTCTACCCTGTGAATATTAGAGCGTTAATTATCTGCCCTTAAAAATTACCAGCCTTTAATTGTGGTCCCTCACACCGCATGCTTCATAAACTTTGATTAAATGTAGACAATTATGAGCAGTCTTTAAAAAAACACATATTCACAGGGTAGAATCTACAAAATATGTGCTGAATCTTAAAACATGTCTCTTAAATATAACTTAACGAAATATTTTGTAGCATCAAAGTTAATTTTTGAGACCGTGCGAACTGAGGGTCCACAAACTCATTGGATTTACTTTGTGTTTATTAATTAACAAGAGCTGTTATACAAATTACCTGCAAAATATTGCCATTCATCGTGATCGTTCATATTGCCCAGATTCAGTAATATGACACCCCACAGTGCTCGTGTGAGGGACCACATTCAGTGAGTTGTAGCGTCCTACCTATAACACCTACAAATTTTTCCCTTCGCCTACATTTCTTTTAAGAGACCTGCTGAAAGTTTATGAACTCAAAACCACATTTCCCGACTTGGTCCCTCATACACATTAATCATTGGCATATTATAGCGGTGAGGTTATTTGCAACCATTAACGTAATTTGAATACCTGGGTGTCCGAAGAAGCTGGGGAGCTTAACATTTTATGATTTGCCATAAATACATGAATTCGTGATTTTTTGGAAATAAAAGTAAGATAAATCGACATTTTGACCCAAACTACTTCTAATCTGTAAATTTCAGAAAAATCATAAGAGCCTTTTTCGAGAAACCAATTACAAAAATACTATTACAGTTAATAGTATAACATATGCTGTAGCCCTGAATCTAAAAATCTGAACAACTTTCTCCAAGTCATATAAAAAAATTTAACTTGCAAGATGTCATTACAGACTCTGGGACAGGTGAAACTAAACAAAAGCTAAATTAAATACTAAAACGGGTCTAGTATTTAAAGCTTCTAGTATTTAATAAAAAAAGGTAAAATCATGATTTAAAAATACTAAAACATTATTTTTACCTTTTTCATTATTTTTTGTTCAAATTGTGAAAGTCTAAAGTGTTATAAATAAAATCTTGTAAAAATGATCGAAAACAACATTCGCTTCTCCAAATAACTTGTATGAAACGAGAAGGCCTTACTATATTAGACTCGCTTCACTACTCACCCAGCTGTTCTAGCAGCACAATCTCGAGCAGCCGCAGCGAGCGGCACGCCGCCTCCACCAGCACAGTGTACAGCTCCAGCAGCCGAGTGCTGCGGTGCGCCATGGCCAGCGTGTCCACTCGCAGCGGCATGCTGATGCAGAACGCAGCTGGAAACGTGGACACGTTTATTGAGCCCGTACTACAGGAGACTCAAGTCTTGATCTACAGGGCTTTAGGTGTCTCTCAACCTCTCGGGTGGTTAATCAGTCCATGAAACTGAACAACTTTCCCAAGGAACATAGGTCAAAATACGAAAAAAAAATTTTCAGTTCCCATGCAGACTTCATCAGCATATATAATATATATATAATATTCTTTATACACCACCTGCATCTGGAGCACGTATTATACTATACGTCAAGTATTCTATTTTTGAAAGTAAGCCATTAAAGCTTAAGGGAAATAAAATTGTATGGAACTTCCCTTGGGCATTAATGACATTTAAATATGGAACGCCAAAATTTCAACAAAAACTTCTATCAAAAATAATTTCGAAAAAAAAACTTCCTTGGTCCAAGTAGATTTTAACTATAAAATTTGACACATCAAAGATATTTTACTTTTATTAAAAATATGTAGTATGAAAACTTGACTCTATGTCTTAGCTATTGACTTTCCTTTGCCTACGGAACTAAATATTATAAGAAAATGTCGTAGGTGATTTTGGATCTGTGATTTTTATCGCGAATTAATAAATTGTTTTGTGGTGAGTTTTTTAAATAAATTTAAAAAAGTCCAGTATGTAATTCCAGCGACTCTGACATAGAAACGGAGGCTCAAAACATTACTGATGGGATGAATTTATAATTTCTTTTTTATTTAACCTCGCAGTAGGTGTATAAAGTAGAGTAAGCTACTCGGGGATAAAAGTGTCTTAATCTTGGGCAGACTTGAATCCTTCGCTTTCATTAAGATCTGAATTCCCGAACATCCTTCATTTCGCTCAGAATTCAATATGCTGCCCGTGACATTATACACTGTTTTATCCCCTTGTTGCTTAATCTACTATTATTGCACACAAACATAGTTATTAAAATCAATTGGAAAAACCAAGTGTACAAAGGCGAGCTTATCTCTAAAAGAGATCTCTTCCAGCCAACCTAACTAGTGAGAAATAGTATATAAGTAGAAGGGGTAGAGATTTTGTATGGGAGTTCAATTTTTTTTTTCGTATTTTGACCTTTGTTCCTTGGGTAAGTTAATCAGTTTCATGGACTGATTAACCACCCGAGAGGTTGAAAGAGAGATACCTAAAGCCCTGTTTACTTAAGTATTGATCAAGATTTGAGTCTCGTAGCCCAGTGGCGCTAGCTGATCTCAACCGATCACGGTGCTTCGGAGGCACGTTAAAGCTGTCGGTCCCGGCTGTTGTCGATAGACTACAGTCGTTAAAACCAAGCCAGATGCCATTGTGTAGTTTAAAAACTCTGACACCAGGGTTAGCCAAGTTCGCTACACACTTGAGTATATCTACACGAAAAGAAGAAGAATTAATTGTCTCTTTCTCTCACTAACAAAATAACAAAGACGACTGCTACTCAAGTATAGATCAGAGTCTGAGTCGTGTTCTGTAATACAGACCTAAGTCATGACAAACTAGGCGCTTCGGAACACTGTGAGATCGGACTACTATTTAGTAAACTAAATTAGAGGAGATTTCGTGGCAATCATAAAATATTGCCAACTCATATATCCTGCTGTTTTTCTCGATATATCAGGTTATGACTGTTTTTTATGTAAACTCCAAATGATTTGACTCACATTACTTAAAATCGGTGTTGGGCCACCAATTTCGATTATTCGCCAAGTGAGTGGGGCGGGTCATAACCCAGGTCATAAGGACTGCAAACTACAGACGCCAAGCACAACGTCTTTATTTTAAGACTGTTTGCCGAAGCTACTATTGTCTGTGTTTACATGATTTTAAGTTTGATGATCCAACCGTAAATGCGTTCAAAGGCTGTTCACCGGAGTTAGGTACTACTGTCTATGTTTACATATTTTTAAGGTTGGTGACCCAACCGTAATGCGTTCGAAGGCTGTTCACCGTAGTTACTACTGTCTGTGTCTCGTCCTCTGAAAGGACGGTAAAATCCTACCTTCATTTATTTAAAGTTGGTGTCCCAACTTGATATTCCATCTTATAGATGGTTAACGTAGTTTACAGCAGGTAAGGACTGCAAACTACAGACGCTAGAGCCATACATCTTTATCTGAAGACTGTTCGCCGTAGCTACTACTGTCTGTGATTGTTTATAGTCCTTATTTCGACTATGTAGGTACGACTATGTAGTCACTCATAAGTGGCGCTGAGTGAGTGAGGTAGGTTATGCGCCGAATGAGTGAGGAAGATTATGCGGCGTGAGTGACGCAGATTATGCCCCGAGTAAATGAGGTTATGCGTCAAGTGAGTGAGGCAGGTTATGCACCAAGTGAGTGAGGCGGGTTATACGCCGAGTGAGTGAGAAAGGGGAAGGTTATGCAGAGTAAGTGAAGCAGGTTAGCGTTGAGTGAAACAGGTTATGCGCCGAGTGAAGCAGGTTATGAACAGAATAGAACAGAAAAAATCTTTATTTTATAGGACATTCAGGATGCCACTTATAACAAGTCAAGATTACATGAAATAGTGAAGCAGGTTATGCGCCGAGTGAGTGAGATAGGTTATGCGCCGAGTAAGTGAGGCAGGTTATGCGCCGAGTGAAGCAGGTTATGCACCGAGTGAAGCAGGTTATGCGCCGAGTGAAGCAGGTTATGCGCTGAGTAAAGCAGGTTATGCGCCGAGTGAAGCAGGTTATGCACCGAGTGAAGCAGGTTATGCGCCGAGTGAAGCAGGTTATGCGCTGAGTAAAGCAGGTTATGCGCCGAGTGAAGCAGGTTATGCGCCGAGTGAAGCAGGTTATGCACCGAGTGAAGCAGGTTATGCGCCGAGTGAAGCAGGTTATGCGCTGAGTAAAGCAGGTTATGCGCTGAGCGAAGCAGGTTATGCGCCGAGTGAAGCAGGTTATGCGCTGAGTGAAGCAGGTTATGCGCTGAGTGAAGCAGGTTATGCGCCGAGTGAAGCAGGTTATGCGCTGAGTAAAGCAGGTTATGCGCTGAGCGAAGCAGGTTATGCGCCGAGTGAAGCAGGTTATGCGCTGAGTGAAGCAGGTTATGCGCTGAGTAAAGCAGGTTATGCGCCGAGTGAAGCAGGTTATGCACTGAGTGAAGCAGGTTATGCGCTGAGTGAAGCAGGTTGCCTATGCACCGAGTGAAGCAGGTTATGCGCTGAGTGAAGCAGGTTATGCACTGAGTGAAGCAGGTTATGCGCTGAGTGAAGCAGGTTGCCTATGCACCGAGTGAAGCAGGTTATGCGCTGAGTGAAGCAGGTTATGCGCTGAGTGAAGCAGGTTATGCGCTGAGTGAAGCAGGTTATGCGCCGAGTGAAGCAGGTTATGCACCGAGTGAAGCAGGTTATGCACCGAGTGAAGCAGGTTATGCGCCGAATGAAGCAGGTTATGCGCCGAGTGAAGCAGGTTATGCACCGAGTGAAGCAGGTTATGCACCGAGTGAAGCAGGTTATGCGCCGAGTGAAGCAGGTTATGCGCTGAGTAAAGCAGGTTATGCGCCGAGTGAAGCAGGTTATGCGCCGAGTGAAGCAGGTTATGCACCGAGTGAAGCAGGTTATGCGCCGAGTGAAGCAGGTTATGCGCTGAGTAAAGCAGGTTATGCGCTGAGCGAAGCAGGTTATGCGCCGAGTGAAGCAGGTTATGCGCTGAGTGAAGCAGGTTATGCGCTGAGTGAAGCAGGTTATGCGCCGAGTGAAGCAGGTTATGCGCTGAGTAAAGCAGGTTATGCGCTGAGCGAAGCAGGTTATGCGCCGAGTGAAGCAGGTTATGCGCTGAGTGAAGCAGGTTATGCGCTGAGTAAAGCAGGTTATGCGCCGAGTGAAGCAGGTTATGCACTGAGTGAAGCAGGTTATGCGCTGAGTGAAGCAGGTTGCCTATGCACCGAGTGAAGCAGGTTATGCGCTGAGTGAAGCAGGTTATGCGCTGAGTGAAGCAGGTTATGCGCCGAGTGAAGCAGGTTATGCGCTGAGTAAAGCAGGTTATGCGCCGAGTGAAGCAGGTTATGCACTGAGTGAAGCAGGTTATGCGCTGAGTGAAGCAGGTTGCCTATGCACCGAGTGAAGCAGGTTATGCGCTGAGTGAAGCAGGTTATGCACTGAGTGAAGCAGGTTATGCGCTGAGTGAAGCAGGTTGCCTATGCACCGAGTGAAGCAGATTATGCGCTGAGTGAAGCAGGTTATGCGCTGAGTGAAGCAGGTTATGCGCTGAGTGAAGCAGGTTATGCGCCGAGTGAAGCAGGTTATGCGCTGAGTAAAGCAGGTTATGCGCTGAGCGAAGCAGGTTATGCGCCGAGTGAAGCAGGTTATGCGCTGAGTGAAGCAGGTTATGCGCTGAGTGAAGCAGGTTATGCGCCGAGTGAAGCAGGTTATGCGCTGAGTAAAGCAGGTTATGCGCTGAGCGAAGCAGGTTATGCGCCGAGTGAAGCAGGTTATGCGCTGAGTGAAGCAGGTTATGCGCTGAGTAAAGCAGGTTATGCGCCGAGTGAAGCAGGTTATGCACTGAGTGAAGCAGGTTATGCGCTGAGTGAAGCAGGTTGCCTATGCACCGAGTGAAGCAGGTTATGCGCTGAGTGAAGCAGGTTATGCACTGAGTGAAGCAGGTTATGCGCTGAGTGAAGCAGGTTGCCTATGCACCGAGTGAAGCAGGTTATGCGCTGAGTGAAGCAGGTTATGCGCTGAGTGAAGCAGGTTATGCGCTGAGTGAAGCAGGTTATGCGCCGAGTGAAGCAGGTTATGCACCGAGTGAAGCAGGTTATGCACCGAGTGAAGCAGGTTATGCGCCGAATGAAGCAGGTTATGCGCCGAGTGAAGCAGGTTATGCACCGAGTGAAGCAGGTTATGCACCGAGTGAAGCAGGTTATGCGCCGAGTGAAGCAGGTTATGCGCTGAGTAAAGCAGGTTATGCGCCGAGTGAAGCAGGTTATGCGCCGAGTGAAGCAGGTTATGCACCGAGTGAAGCAGGTTATGCGCCGAGTGAAGCAGGTTATGCGCTGAGTAAAGCAGGTTATGCGCTGAGCGAAGCAGGTTATGCGCCGAGTGAAGCAGGTTATGCGCTGAGTGAAGCAGGTTATGCGCTGAGTGAAGCAGGTTATGCGCCGAGTGAAGCAGGTTATGCGCTGAGTAAAGCAGGTTATGCGCTGAGCGAAGCAGGTTATGCGCCGAGTGAAGCAGGTTATGCGCTGAGTGAAGCAGGTTATGCGCTGAGTAAAGCAGGTTATGCGCCGAGTGAAGCAGGTTATGCACTGAGTGAAGCAGGTTATGCGCTGAGTGAAGCAGGTTGCCTATGCACCGAGTGAAGCAGGTTATGCGCTGAGTGAAGCAGGTTATGCGCTGAGTGAAGCAGGTTATGCGCCGAGTGAAGCAGGTTATGCGCTGAGTAAAGCAGGTTATGCGCTGAGCGAAGCAGGTTATGCGCCGAGTGAAGCAGGTTATGCGCTGAGTGAAGCAGGTTATGCGCTGAGTAAAGCAGGTTATGCGCCGAGTGAAGCAGGTTATGCACTGAGTGAAGCAGGTTATGCGCTGAGTGAAGCAGGTTGCCTATGCACCGAGTGAAGCAGGTTATGCGCTGAGTGAAGCAGGTTATGCGCTGAGTGAAGCAGGTTATGCACTGAGTGAAGCAGGTTATGCGCTGAGTGAAGCAGGTTGCCTATGCACCGAGTGAAGCAGGTTATGCGCTGAGTGAAGCAGGTTATGCGCTGAGTGAAGCAGGTTATGCACCGAGTGAAGCAGGTTATGCTCTGATCTGAGTGAATCAGGTTATGCGCTGAGTGATGCAGGTTATGCGTCGAGTGAAGCAGGTTATGCACCAAGTGAAGCAGGTTACGCGCCAGCAAACGCAGCTTGCCTTTGCGGCCGTTTCAAATAACGTGAGTAAAACCGTTCAAAATTATTATAAATTACTATTTTATTTTGAAGATTTAAAGCCAATAAAAAACTATAAATATACACGGTTATTTGTTCTAAGCCAATTACAAATCTTCCCATTACGTGTAACAATCACGAATAGTTTCTTAATTATTTAAGTCAATAATTTCAACTTATGTTTGAGAATTTAAGTCAACATTCAATTTTGAAAAATTGTATGCAACATAGAATTAGCATAAGAACTAAGTATCTAAGTGGCACTCAAAAAAAGTCACCATTAAGCGGCAGAGAGCAACATTTATGATAGTCAGATATGCTTATTTATTTACTCACGCTTTCGCTGCGTCGTCATCATTTTCACAGCCGTTTTAACAAGTTTATCCGACAAAATATCTTTTGTTGTTTTCATTATTAAATTTACTGGAACTATTTCCTGAAAGAATACAGACTCATTGGTATATTTATGTTGCTTATGCGAAAGTACAGTAACATAAAGGATGATTTTCAATTAGCAAAAATTAGGGTTGTGGATTACCTCACTTACTTATTTGAAAATTTCCTAAGTAACAGGTTGAAAACATGTCTATATCATAGACGCAAATAAGTCTGTAAATTATTTGATAATTTTATATGGGTTCCTTGGAATAAAACATTCAGGTTAATGGATGCGGGCTCCCTAGGCAAACATATTGATAAAATTGATGTCGTACTGAAAATAATGCTGTGTTAGGAGTACCCGACCCCGATGAACATGTAAGATGACAATTATGAATGTAGGTAGAGGAAGCGCAAGAGGTGTGTTTGGATCGTAAAAGGTGGCATTTTGTGGTCTCTGCCTATCCCGATAGAACAAACACGTGAGCCTATGTATGTATGATTTCAAGGATTCACATCCTAAAGTTTCAGTAACTAATTTAAGTCACCCACCCACCCCATAAAAAAAATAGCAACCATGTATTAAAAATTAAATGAACAAAATCTCATACTAGTACTTACTACATTATTGGTGTTATGTTTCTTCTTCTTACTAGGTTGTTCAGGGCTCATGGAGTCCACCAGTTCACCGATGGTGGCCTCTGCGCTGGTACCCGTGAGTCCTACATCCGAGGCTACTCCGAACAGGTACACTGACGTCCCATCTATGTGGAATGATACTTGACCCGACGCAATCTGAAGCAAGTTTTTTTAAAATCTGGGTATTGACAGCTTTAAGAATTACACAAATTGTAATTTTGGAAAAGTAAAATAATCTTAAAGTAATCTTTGTTTTGCTTCTTTGAATGTATACAGCCCAATTTAAGTTTTTCCGAAAAGAAAATGTCTTGTTTTTTAAATGAAATTCTAATAGCTATTAACACAAAGTTATTTTCTAAACCAGTTTAAGAACACAATTTAATTAATATGTACAGACAAAAAATCACACTTTCAGAGGAATCAAATTATAGTATATTTAAAAACAAATATATTAACCTTAAAAAAAAATTAACTTAGGCTTTGGACTTGTAAATTTTTAGCTTACCTTTTTCCTCTTACTCTGGAGGATATTCTTGACCCCAGGTATTGTGGCTTCGCAACTGAGCGGTAATACGGTGCACAGCCTGACGTGGAGGAATTGCTTCCAAAGTTCATCGGCCGTCAACACCTCATACTGTGTCTCTTCGAACTTATCGTGCACCAAGAAATGAGTCTTCATGTCCTTCTTTCCATTAACTATCATAACTAGGGGGTTATCTGTTATGTCCACATCCTTAAAAATTTTAAAAATACTTATTCTTTTTATTCAGAATAACCACAAATAATTTTTTTCATTATCTAGGTACAGAGCAAGTTCCTACAAGCATTTTAGTAATGGGTTCCCCCATTCTAAAATAAATTTGTGACTATTACTAGATTTAAAATGAAACAAACTACCTAATTAATAAAATTGAATACCTCAACAAATAATGTTCTGAGATTTTACCACATTTGAATTAATTTACAATTACCAGGTAAATAAACAAAAACTCAAAAGAACTTACATGAGCTCATTCCGCCTGCCCCTTTTTTCCATCGGATGTCCAGACGCACTGCGGGGTACCACCCTTATCTTGTCGAGATTCCTCGGATACGTACTGAGCGCTATTTTTCATCTTTTATATTGCGCACTGCCAGGGAGTGGAATTCCCTGCCGGCGTCTGTATTTCCGAGTTCATACAACCCAATTATCTTTAAAGTGAGAGTGAATAGGCTTCTTCTGGGTGAGCTCGCTACATCCTCGACCACATCTTTGCCCTAAGCTAGATTGTGGTCAAGAGCGAACCCATTTTTAATAAAAAAAAAAAAAAACTTGCCAATCATAGTAAGTAAATTTAATGGTCGGCGTGTCGGAAAAGGGGCAGGTTTTTAATTACCTAAATATGAGGGTTTTAAGGTACCTATTTCTGGCACCACTAAATTAAAGTCAAGAAATAAACAAAATTGTAGGAGCTACATAGAAAGTCTTAACGTTTATTATACCTGTAGTATTTCCTTAATATTGCTGTCCATAGTGAGAGTCTCGCCGAACTTGATGACGCCGCATAGTTCTATCTCAGCAGGCAGGTTTAACAGAAGCTGGTGGTACGAGTTTTTTTCACTTTCAAATGATTCTAAACTGAGTCCAACGACGAGCAATGTGCCATCGTACATCAACCCGTAGACGCATCCTGTATTCTCATTCGTGTCTATTTTAGACAACCGCTACAAAAAATACACACGATATTAATTAAACTTACCACCAAAAATTAAAAAAACACGCTGAAATAAGTCAAAATTTAATTGATGACGACCTAACATGATGACGTATCTGGTTGTAGCGAATATAGCACATTATTACCCAAGTAATAGTTCATTTTATAAACCTGATTGAATTTTGTAACAGAACATTTGATTTTGAATGTGATTTGGAGCCAGAATATTGAAAAATAACAACAGTTTACCTCAATAACATAACTCGATATTTTGAGACGTGGTGACATTTTAACTGAATGTTGCAACAGGTGAAAATAGTTGAAAACAAGGAACAGTGTTTAACGCTTTGTTACCAAAGCTAATTACTTATAGCTAAATATAGCAACTTTTATAAATAAAAATGACTTTAAACACTTGCTTCCAATAAATTAATTTCGTCATTCAGTAATAACTTAATAAGAGAAAATTGCTATAAGTTAATAATAGTGAAGTCTGTTTTTTAATTAATTAGTGAACAAGTGTTCTGTTTTGAATTCAATGAATTAGATATTTTTGTATGTATTGCCCTGGCAGCACAGACAGTATTAGTGTTACCATTAATAAATAAAGACTTGGCGCAAAGGTCTTGCAACCAAGCCATAAGTAAAAAAAAATGTTACCATTAAAAAAAAAGCGTAACAAAATAAACGCAGTGACATACTTTTTGTAACAAAACAAAAGTGTGCTCCCGAACCGAACACCTATCTACCGATCTTGGAGGCACAGCGGAGTACCCGCCACAAAGAGTATGTCACTGCGTTTACCCGCCAGGTCACCACCAAGTCGAGCAAGTGGTATCAAAGAGAATACACTAGCGAGTAGTATTTTCTAATGAAAGCAGGTAAAAATAAAACTTATTTTACTTAGCTAGCTGTTTTATTTTAAATCATTTTTTATACAAGTATCTATGACTTTTTCTACAAGTTTTGCTCTTTGTTTGGCAATTTTTATGGATTCGTCTTGGTTCTCTGCATTGAGATCTTTACCACCATACTTCTGTGTCCCGCAAAGACTATTCTTATTGACGCATATTATTAAGTTGGCTGCATTGCCTTCACACATGTCTTCTTCATATGATGTGGGGTCCGTAAGAAGAATGTTCCTGTAAAAAATGCAATAGTGTAAAAATAGTAGGATAGGAATTAGCTTTTTTACTTTAGCTTTACAAGTTTAGATAGTATACTATCTGTATCTACCCTACCCTGATAGGTTACAAAAGTATACTATTTTGTATACTTACTTCTCCAGTAGATTGTAAACTGCAAAACTGGTTGCCACTGGCAGATCATGTACTTTTAGAGGTGTTCTATTATTTGCATCCACTTCTATAACCTCAGTCTCAGGATTGAATTTTACTGCAGGCAGAGTTACTGCAAAAAAATAAATTTAGAATCTTAAAACTTGTGATGAAACATTGGTTTCTACAGGATTCCAAACCTTTATAGTTTTAGTGAGGACTTTTCTTTTTCCTTTAAAAAAATTATTTAATAGCTACAGTAGGTGAGCAGATTAGAATTAAGTTTAAAAAAAAAAAGCTTTGTATTGATTCGATATGGCACTGGAGTTGCCAACTTTAATTTATTTTAGAACTTTAGAGCTATATTATTGTTTTCCATTTCTAAGCTACTTACAAGTTTTGAGAGAAGCCATTAACGTGATAACACAAGCATCAACCACACTCCCATCATTATCGATGCAGACCATGTCACAGTATGCCACCCAGGCCAGCTTGTCACTCACAATACATAGCTCTTTCAAGTCAACACACTTGGAATTCACAATGATGTCATAAACTAGATTGCTTATGACCTGAGCATGATCTGATGGAGGACCTGGTCTGAATTTTGACGAACATAAAGCGGGTAGTTCTACATTTGTAACTAGGAACCCTTGGTCTGGTTCTTTAGCTTTTGGTGTTGCCAATTCCTGTAACAGTAAAAATGGAAGATTTAGAAAATAGTTTTTCTATTCAAGATAGGGCAGCCGGGCCTTAGGGGAGCCGCGACGCGAAGTCTCCGCCCCGAAAAAGACCCCGTGACCACACATTGCGACGGTATATTCATTGATTAACTTACCAATTTAATTCCGCAAACAACTGTAGTGTTCCCACACTTGACGACTGCTGAAGCATCAGCTGTTTTTATTGAGTTGACGTTCAATTTAATGTTTCGTTGTTCAGAGAATTTCCTTCCATCGGGTCGGACCTCTCGGGACATGTAGTCATTGAAGTATTTACGGGGGCGTAACAATCTAGAATTGGGTAGTGAAATATTTAGATTTGTTTAAGAACTAGGTTAGGTTCTAAATAAGTGAAAATTTACTTACTTGTAGACATCTGACATTTTAAACGATCCTCAGGGACAAAGTATAAAAGGACAATCAATTGAAGTATTACTTCAATTCATTTGTGAAATAGGTAAGCAGAAAATCAAAGCACGGTTTCGTAATCGTAAATATCGTAATGTTATTACAAACAAAGAGAATATAAACACTAGGTTAGGTTATAAAAAGCGTCTATGTTCGTTTTATCGCCCTTGGTTGACTGATTGATTCCTTCTAAGGTATAGTCAAAAATCCATCATCTTTATTTAGAATCAACTTAATCAAAAAAATAACATTTCATTTTAAAAATTTGGGTGGATTTTGCTAAATATTTTGTATTTTAACCCTTTGATAAACGAAAATTAAAAGCTTGAAGAGATGAAACGAACTACCATCACATTAAATTGACTTTAGAACTTGTGTTTTTGAAGACAAAAATACTTGCTAAAAACATTCAAAGCACATTTCCGACAAATAATTGTGATTTGAGTATATGAAATTGCTAAAAAACAAATAGTAAAGTAAATTATAATTCAGGAAAAAAAAACATTTACTCTAGCAAAGATGTTTTCTTTACCTACTTTCAGAAAAAATAAATCTATCATGCTTAAGAGTACCTTTGTAAATACGTAAGCATTTATCATTTGTCAACCCAATCAATTAGTCAATCAATCGTTTTGACGTTTCTTTTTCGTGTCGATTCTGGCCGACAGACTGTGAGGTGTGTGTTTTTGAATTAAAATCTAAGAAAATCCTGTGAATACAAAACTTAAACTCTAGTTTTGCATTCGTAACATGTTTCCAGACCTACTGAAAATCCACTTAGTAGCTTATTTTCACTCAGCGAATGGTATAATTTCAGATCACAATGGCAAAACCAAAAGGCGAGAGGAAAGGTAAATCCGCGATCAACGAAGTTGTGACGCGTGAATACACTGTGAACCTGCACAAACGTCTTCATGGAGTTGGTTTCAAGAAGCGGGCGCCTAGGGCGATCAAGGAAATCCGAAGATTTGCTGAGAAACAAATGGGAACCCCCGATGTTCGAGTGGACACCCGTCTAAACAAATACCTTTGGTCTAAAGGCGTCAGGTGAGGGTCACTTCTATTGTATTAATGTTACCTAAAGTAATATCTCAAAACCTATTGTTTACATGCAGCAAGTTGTACTATAAACATAACCTAACCTTACTTTTGAGTTGAAAGAATGTTGGAAACTCATAACATACTATGCAGCAAGTGCAGTAAGATACAAGTCTGCTTTAAAGATAGAAAGAGAGAGCCCTAATTTATTAGACTAACATGACCCTGTGACCGATACTAGCATTCTAGACCAAGATCCCAGGGCTGCCACACTTTACTTATTTTCTCATAAACCAAATGTCTGGGAAATAGTAGTGCTAATACGTACTAGTAATGTATGAATATTTAGCTAACCTGGGCCGACGGCCAATTCTCAGCTACCAGGTTCTGAAGGTACTTCCACAAATTTCTCATTTGTCTTGAAGTCTATAAAAAGACTTCAAGACAAATGAGAATATAAAAAGTATTGTTATAGTTCCCTGAACATCATATACAAAAATCACGGCTCAGATTGTAGGTATAATCGCATAATTTACTTGCGAAATGTAAAGCATCTGGTAGAAATTACAGCCGATGGAGAGCGTCTGGCGGTGTGGAACATTAATTTTTATATTTAATTAATTATGTTCTATAAGACATCAGCAGCCAGACTTCAAGACAAGTGAGTAATTTTTGGAAGTACCTTCAGAACCTGATAGTTGAAAATTGGCCGTCGGCCCAGGTTAGCTGGTATTCATACATTACTAGTACGTACTAGCACTACTATTTCCCACACATTTGGTTTATGAGAAAATAAGTAAGGTCTGGCGACCCCGGGATCTCTGTCTATTCTGCCCGGGACTTCATTCCCATATGAATTCAGGAAAAAAGATCCACTGACCAAATCATGTCCATCACAGATAATATAGGATTCTAATGGTGAAAGAATTTTTCAAATCGGTCCAGTAGTTTCGGAGCCTATTCAATGTAAACAAACAATCAAATCTTTCGTCTTTGTAATATTAGTAGTATAGATTTGAGAATTTTCCAAAGTAGCAAATAGTTTTCACATTAGCTGTTCACTTTCCCAACAACAAAAATTGTTTTTGCAACAAAAACAAAGCAGTGAACAAAAATAGTCATAACTGCAGGAATACAACATCTACCTAAAAAGTTGAGGCAAAAATGTACTGGAGGGGGTGAGGGGGACTTTTTGTACCATTTTCACCAATGGACCGAGTGATTCAAGAGGAAGGTTTGTGTATGTTATGGACCAAGTGATTAATGCGGGCATTATTAATAATGCCCGGGCATTATTAATAATGTCTATAGTGCAGGCGCCAAAGGTAGTTGAGTGTGCAAAATATGAGGACTGCGTTCTGTATATGGTTTTGAACTCTGAAAAGCTTATAGATAGATTATGAATCTGGATCTGAACAAATGCTTTGTAACCATTTTAATGATTGTTTCAGTGACAACATTTAATTGTTTCTTATTATTAAAGATACTTATAGCTAGTCAACTGAAAAAAGAAAAAAAAAGAAAAAAAACCAGAATTGTTGATTAAAAAAAAAAATGAATACGAAAAATGAAATCCTACTAATATTAACAATGAGGAAGTTTGTAAGGATGTATGGAACACTTTCACGCTTAAGGCGACTACAGCACCCGATAAAGGCAGCACACATAGAATAGTGCCATCTCCGTCTCTCAACAGGCCTGGGCCGGCAGTGCGAACAGTGTCAATACACGAAGTTTATGGACTATGAAAGCGTGCGTGCGTAAAAACATGTTCGAAAGTTAGAAAAATGAGATTTATGGAAAGGTAACAGCTTAAATCGAAAAATGCGTTAACTACTTATAGAGAGTGTTCAATCACGAACATTTTGATAGCAAATTCAAGTTCCTGTGTGCATTTTACTGTCGTTTTTACAGCTTAAAAGATACACAATATTGGTATTTAGAGGTGACTTTGTGAGCTTTTTCTATCGAACCAAAAGTGCTGAATCATGTTTTCAGCAAACTACTTATCTAGTTTATGTCCTGAATATTACCGTAGTATTTTTTTCTTCGATTTAATGCAGTGCGTCATGCTTTTCTACGCATCATAAAATCGTAATTTAGGTGCTGTAGTCGCCTTAAACGGCTAGACCAATTGTGAAAAAATTTGGTATGGAGGTAGCTGACACCGTAGACTAATACATAGGCTACATTATTTTCCCATATTCCCTCGGGAACGAAGTCCCGGGCAGAAAGCTAGTTTTAACATAAGTCATAATAAAATACAAATAAAATCAATCTTTTTTATTTTGACAGTCATTATTAATACATTTGCACAACGAAATACAATTAAGTTTTATATTTTTACAAGAACAAGCTTTCGTTTGACAATTTGATGTACATTTACAGGGTTGAATCAACAATTCTGGCAATGGTCGCTTTGTCAGTTGCCGTGGGTACAATTCACCATATTTTTTTTCATACCCTAATAAGGTATAATCAATAGGCTGTAGAAGTAGTTGATCAGTATTTATCCATACATATATTTGTGGTGAAGCTCTTAACATATGTAAGTGTAGAGCATCTGATGTGCAAATTACTTTTAATAAATTTAAGCTGAAGCCCATATTTTGAGAAATTAATTTATACCGAAGTTATCAGCAGTTAATTTTTTTTGAGAAAAAATGGGCTTCAGCATTTGTTAAGAGCAATTAAATATGTTTGTATTACTCTGCTCAATAGGTCATGGGCATTATGTATAATGCCCGGTCAATTTGATTATTTGAATAATTATTATCAAATTGCCCTCTCATATTGGGCATTTTTCATAGTGCCCGGTCATTATGAATAATGCCCAATCTATCACTTGGTCCATAACATGTGTATAATGAATTCCTGAAATTACCATGCGAACGAAGTCTCAGACAGGAAGCTAGTAGCAATATATACAAACATATACTCACATATGATCCCTATAGGTGTAATAAAACATTGAAAAACAATTCCCAAGTTTAATGTAAACCTTACTCTGCCTTAGTGCCACAGAATAAATAATAGTACTAATGTACAGAAGTCTCACTCCGTAACTAAAGTCAACTTTAGGCATAAAAATTTGCCTACTATTGCAAGTGGCACAGGCTTGCAAGAGAAATTGAAACTTATAGTCGGCCGCTAGCGTTCATATTCTATTGCGCACCGCCGACTCGATACCGCGTTTGCGACGAGAGCTCAGGGTTAACACTCGCCGCCGATTTAGAGGTAAAATTATTATTGAAATTAATTAAGTAAGATAACACTGCTTATAAAATCAAGCATAACTTTAGTTAGGAAGTGTAGTAAGTAAAAACACAAGTTAACATAACCAACCATGTTATTTGACACCTAGCCTACATATCTACTAACTACAGACACCTACAGACTATTGTGATGGCAAAACGTGTTTCTGTCAGGTTTTAATATTGTTAATAAGTAGGTACACTTATTATTTTGTTCAACACGCGACCAACGCGCGGCTCACGCGCGCGCGGCGAGTCACCCGCGCTCGCTGGTATAGGTACTCAGTATGCCCGCCGCGCGAACATGCCTAAACTGCGGAGTGACACCCCCCTGTCAGTGCTTGTTTGTGCATTTAAATATATGAAATAGTTCAGTATAGACTATAAAGTCTAGTCAGATAGTTAATTATACATGCTACTTCCTACTAAAGTTTGTTTGTTTGTTACACTGTATAGTCGGGAGCAGGTCGAGACAATGAAACGAGTCAAATGTAGAGTAGATACTCATTTATTAGGTACGAGATTAAACAATATATAGAATCAATGTTCTTACGTCACTACACCTCCTACGGTAATTAAAAAAAATGAAAATAACAATTTTTATTTTTTTTGTTTCTAAATTAAAGTTAACTACTTTAGTAAACAATTTTTTATTAGCTTACCATAATATTAAAATATAATATTCTGAGAGTACATGTTGTTATGTACTTATACCTATTTTATTATCTTCAAACTAGCTTAATCATGTAACAAATGGTTTTGTTCGATTTTTGTGAACAATATCAATTTTCCCATCTTTTCCATCTTTTCCATCTTTTCTTATCTTAACGTTAGTACCTAAATCTTCAATTACTACATATGGACCTAAATATACAGGGTCCAACTTATTTTCTATCGGGTTTCTTAACAATAACAAATCATCTTTACAACAGGTTATAGGGTTGATTCGTTTGTCATAATCGGTTTTCCTCTTTATTTTCTTTCCTACAAGATTTTCTTTAGCATCTCTTTGTGCTACTTGCAATCGAAATTTGAGCTCTAGCGCGTAGTTGCTATGATTGTACAATGGTTCTACCATGTTAGTAGTTAGATTACTGGGTAAATTAGGTGACTTACCGAACACGAGTTCGTGTGGTGTGTAGTTGGTTTCCGAGTGTACTGTATTGTTGTACGCAAAGCACCAGTATGGAAGCCAGCTGCTCGATGCATCTGTTTGTTTTTCACAATTGATTCTAAGATACGCACCCATGGTTTTATGCGTGTTTTCCAGTGCACCGATGCTTTCGTGATGATAGGCGGTTGAGGTCATCTGATTTATTTTGAGCAACTTACATACCTCCTTCATAGTTGAAGATATGAACTCGCTACCCCTGTCTGTTGCTATTTCCTTTGGAATTGAGTATCTAAGTACGAAATTCTCAATAAACGACCTTGCAACATTAGGTGCATCTTTTGTTGTTAAGGGATAGGCTTCAATGAATTTGCTTAGTTCACATTGTATGGTGAGAATGTAAACAAATCCATTCAAGTCTTTAGTGAGAGGTCCTACTACATCTAAGTAGACTTTTTCAAAAGCTGTATTGGCTGTTGATGTTATTTCCATAGGTTGCTTTATCTTCTCGCTGTGCTTATACTTTTGACACTTATCACACCTTGAAATAAACTCCGCTACGTCTTTTTCTAAAGATTGCCAGAAATAGAATCGCTTAATGTTATTTGTCATCCGCTTAATACCTGCGTGGCCACTTGTAGGCAATAAGTGGAAGTCATTTTCTTAATTTCTTCGCATAAATTTTCCAGAGTCAAATCCATTAATCAACTTTTACATAAATAAGTTTATTTCTAGTACTTAAATAATTTATATATTAGGTGGTTATGCAATTTAAGATTAAAATAGCTCTTATCTATTGATTATGGCATAAAAGGCTTGATGTTGCTATACGATTCTCTTACCGCTACGAGGGAATGGCCGCACTGCACTATACACGTAATAGGTTGCACGATATGTCTGTTGAATCACTTTAGTTAATACGAAAATGCACTTACGGTTTTCACACGGTTTTATAGAAATGTATCAAACGTTCCATCTTGTTTTTACCGTTTTCATAGAAGTCTATTGCGGTTAGCTACACAGCTCCTCGGGTCCATAAATAAATGGTACAACTGGATCTCTTCAATGCACTTGCTTGTACTCTAGGTCATAGACGATGAACAGCAAGTGATTAGATTAGAAAAAAAAAACCTTCTTATACATTCTCCAACGGCGAAATCTTTCGCAGGCGCAATATACCGCTTTCCGTTCTTCGCTCAATTCTTTTATTTAGGCATGTATTCATATACCGGATTAGTAAGAATACTGCGGCAATAAAAACCAAAACGGCAAATAGGAATAGACACCAGCTAATTTGCGTAATCCCTTCCGCTACGATGAAGTGATGCTGCATAAGATTGTTTTGACCTACTTGCGTTATAACATCATGGTGATCGATTGGTGCTACGGGTTTCGGTGGCTTCTCTGTGGTGTTCCCCATCTTCAGAAATTTTCACTAATTTTTTTTTCACAAAGTTTTATCATCTCACAGTAAAACTGTACACTGATGTGGTGAACGAACTCTGCACGCGCTACCCAAATCCGTACAAGGCATGGGTCGCCATGTATAGTCGGGAGCAGGTCGAGACAATGAAACGAGTCAAATGTAGAGTAGATACTCATTTATTAGGTACGAGATTAAACAATATATAGAATCAATGTTCTTACGTTACGTCACTACAACACTTTCATGCAAAAACTACTTGACTGATTATGATGAAAAGGTAACAAAGTCCTGGGTTTGACCTAGTTTACTTATAAGTTATTTAAATTAGAGCTCACACAAAATAGTTTCCCAAAATATTTTCTTTTCACAATTGAAATGTTTATTTTTTCAGGAATGTTCCCTTCAGAGTCCGAGTAAGGCTCTCACGCAGACGCAATGACGACGAGGACTCAGCACACAAACTGTTCACACTGGTGACGTACGTGCCGGTTGCCTCCATCAAGGGCTTGCAGACAGAAAACGTTGATGCTAGCCAAGAATAAACATTAAGTTTAGCATAATTTTGTTGTTTTATTGTTGACGTAAAGATAAAACTGTATCCTTATAATTTCATTCAAGCGGCTACTATCTTACAGGCCGCATGGCTTTGCGAGATAACAACCAATCAAATCTTCCCTGAGAAAGCCCCTAAAAGCGAAAAAACAAGAGCTTACTGTTGAGTGTACACTAGACGATGTCTGGGACTTTGTTCCTGTGGGAATTTTGTAAAATCATTCCTTATTCTTTGACCATGTTATAATAGCCCAATCGGCTTAGAATTCAAATCGGATTTAATTCCTACAAATGGTTTTATTGTTTTAATAGTTTCATTTGTTGCCAGATGCAATAGTTTTCGAAATTGTAAGTCCTTTACGAGATATAACCGAAAAATCGCAAAAATATCCCTTTTTGGATACATTTTTACCCCCCACCACTTACGCACACCTCCGCCGAGGGGGAAAACTTAGGATATTCTTATTTGGCAACAAATGAAGCTATTAAAACAATAAAATCTCTTGTAGGATTTAAATCCGATTTGAATTTTGTGTTGGTTTTATTCTATTGACCTATACTTAAGTAAAAGAAATCATTCTAGATCGTATCCTAGGATGGAGGAGACAGTGAATCAGGACCTGCATTTTTATATACCTATTATTTTTTTTTAAATCTTACTTGCATTTACTTTTAGGTTGTACATATTTAACTATTACTGTAATTGGTGTATACCGTTGTATTCGTTTTTAAAATAAATAAAACAATAATTCTCCGAGATACCGGGCCCAATATGAGAAATGAGAAAAGGTAATTGAACCTACTTATTCGTCAGTCTCCTAGATTTGCTTTTTTATTATGAGATGGGTTAACTCTTGACCCCAGTCTTGACCATTGTCATAGATGAGGTTAACCTTTTCACCGCCAAAGTCTGATATATCAGACGTTAAGGTTTCGTGCCCTCGCCGCCAAAGTCTGATGTATCAGACAAATTCTTTTTTTTTTACTTTAATATCGTTCACCAAGCGTTCGCCATACGCCACGACATAATTTTTTTTAAAATTTTTTGATGTCGTGGCGTGTGATGGGCGTTTTTGACGAAAACTCTGGGTGCTAAAAGGGTTAACGATGGAGCGTGTTAATCCAGAAAATGCCAATTAAGGCACTGCACAGTGTTTCGTTCAGAACATGCTACCTGGACAAAATTATTTAGTAACGTTTTTTGACTCTGATTGGTGTATTTACACAAGTTTTATTTTTTATATACTATTTAATTATAATTTAAGATTATTTTGAAAAACAAAAGCCCTTCGGAGCAAAATAAAAAGGTTTTGAGTAAAAAAATAAAATTTTAATGACAATAAAACATTTATTCAATGAAAAATAAGTAAAAGCAAACAAAATTAAAGAAACTATATCGAACTCTTACTTAAAAATAATTATTAACCTAATTACAATACATACTACAATAATAAATTAACATAATAAATTGATTTTCTTATAATTAACAATTTAGTTAATAATCATCATTACCCAAATAAAAGGTCATTAAGGTAAATACAAATTCATGTTAACAATTATGCTATAAATACATTTTACCTAATGACATAATATTACAATACAAAAAAACAATAAAATAATTAACATAAACCTATCTATCACTCAAAAACTTAATCATTCATTATCGCTAAATTCCTCCTCTGATGAATCATCTACAACATAGTCATTACTTTCCCTAATCTCTACATTTCTAATAATATTAACATTAACATTAGGTGGTAATAATAAATCTAATACTTCAGAAGGGAGATTACCTGTAATTTTTTTAGGAATTTCCCTGAGGCTATTGATTACGGGATCAGATGTAATAAGTAACATATTTAATAAATCTCTATTCGTGGCGATACGTGACGTCTTCCGAGTATTGTTCTGTCGGAACCTTCTGCAATCTTTATTGCGAGCTTCCTGAGCTTCCTCAGAAAGCTGTCCGATTGGCAAAATAGCTGATTGAATAACATCAGAACCATGCACAAGAATTTTATGCACAGTAGCAGGCATATAATACCACGCATAGAGACTTAGATACAATTTTCTAGTTTCTTCGGCAAACTCTGTAAATTTTTCAATATTAATATCATAACCAGATGACAAAGCCCTGAGAATCACATCAAACTTTTGTATCAATATCATATCTATTCCGGTAATTTCAGCACTTTGCTCGGGGTTCCTAAAAAACCGACGAGCAGTATTCCCATCATTTGAATTACCATATCCGGGCTTTGGTTTATCTACTATCAAACCCATTTCAGTCTTAAACCGATTTTGAATCTCTGCAGAACGTTGCTTCACGTTATCTTGGTCAACTTTACCTCGGACTTGCCATTTTTTAATGTCAAGGCGATAGCTAATGTGAAGTAAACATTCGAAACAGCGAATCCAGGCATGAAGAGTAGACAAACCAAAACCAAGATTATCCTTATTAGCCACAAACTCCCTGGACTCATCATTCATCTGTTTTGGGGTCGCTTTACAAATATAACATGTTTGTGATGAAGCAGTTTCAGTCACAGCATTGCAAACTTTACCATCAATCATTGTAAAAAGTAATTCATGTTTGACAGATACTTCTTTACCAATTATACTTGATTTTGTCGGTTGCAAACCAGCAATTTCCTCCAGAACAGCATTGGTTTCGGACTGGTACCTACTCCCACGCACCGACGGAACACAGCAAGCTGTTTGGCGTCGGACTTCGGTAAGAGGGTGGTCGTGAACCAGACGGCCCTTCACAGAGCCTACCACACCGCATGAGACCATAGGACGCCAGCTCAGATTCAAAATAAACGGAGGTGTCGTTACCTGAGATGAATTACTGAGGCATGTCTCATTTGTGTTTCCTTAGTCGCCTCTTACGACACCCACGGAAAGAGATGGGGTGTGTTATTCTCATCAGATCACCACACGGCGTAAAGCTTGGTCCAGTGGCTAGCTACCTCTGATTAGACGGTTCCTGGGTTAGATTATCTGTTGTTTTGTGTAAATAGCAAATATACACATCAACGCGGTCTAGGGATATTGCACGATTTTTCATACAATAGAGGTCTGTAGAGCTAAGAGACGGATACAGCTGGGCTGGGCAGCGTTTGGGAAACTCCGCCGAGTCTTCACGTCACCCATACCTCAAAGCCTGAAAACGAAAGTTTTCAATCAGTGCGTCCTACCCGTGATGACATACGGAGCCGAGACGTGGCCACTCACAGTGAGACTAGTCCACCAATTTAAGGTCGCTCAGCGAGCTATGGAAAGGGCTATGCTCGGTATTTCTTTGAGGGATCGGATTCGAAACGAAATAATCCGTCAGAAAACCAAAGTTACCGACATAGCCCGGCGAATTAGCAAGCTTAAGTGGCAGTGGGCTGGTCATATCTGTCGTAGAACCGATGGCCGTTGGGGCAGAAAAGTTCTAGAATGGAGACCACGAATCGGCAAACGTAGCGTAGGGCGCCCTGTTACTAGGTGGGGTGACGATATTCGTAAAGTAGCGGGCAGTGATTGGAGGAGGAGAGCTGAAGACCGAGCTCAGTGGCGTGCCATAGGAGAGGCCTATGTCCAGCAGTGGACTGATACAGGCTGATGATGATGATGAGAGGTCTGTTTGAGAATCTATAAAAGCATACTCGAGATGGGTCCAGATACATGGAGGGCTATTATTTTCAGACAAGCAAGTGCTAAACTTGAATTTTAAATTCTAATCAATAAATTTTGTTTTACTTGAAATTTGTGAAAACGTGACGGAAACGAAAACGAAAATGCACTTTTTGCCTACTTTTTGTATGAAAATGGTCGAATTTACGCAAAAATTTTTTTCATTTCCATCACGTTTTCACAAATTTCAAGTAAAACAAAATTTATTGATTAGAATTTAAAATTCAAGTTTAGCACTTGCTTGTCTGAAAATAATAGCCCTCCATGTATGTCGAGTATGCTATTATAGCTTCTCAAACAGACCTCTTTTGTATGAAAAATCGTGCAATATCCCTAGACCGCGTTGATGTGTGTATATATGTTTAAAAATTGTTATAATATAGTGTTAGTTTCGGTCTCTATATGTGTCCCGAGGGACCCACAGTAGAATAGTATACTCAGAGGACAGTATTACAAAAGGAGACTAGTCTTGATCTATACTTAAGTACCTATTTTATTGTCTCTCTCACTATCAAGATGACAAAGACGACTGCTACTCAAGTAGAAATCAGAGTCTGCGTCGTGTTCTGTAAAACGAACCTTAGTGTGCTTTTGCGTGGTTACTTTAAAAAAAATGTATAGTGCAATAAATTAAGCTTTTTTGAATGTCGGTAGGTATCAAAATAAAATATTTTCTCGGGATTGATACTTAGTACCTAGGCAGTGTTTGAATATCCTTTGGGAAATGCTTTCATTGAATAGCTGTATTATATTTGAGTACCTTACCTTACCACCCGTCTACCTATGCCACAAGGTTGTCAATAATTCGGTTAGCAGGCAAGCAGGGATGTCACCGTTTGCCGGATGCGGCTGGCAGCCCCAGCGCCGCGCCGCCGCCGTCGCTCTGCGGTTCGCTTCCATTAGGTGTGCTAAATCCATTACCGAAGACATCTTGCTTCATCTCACCGCAAGTTTACCGGTATTATAACTAGAGATATAAGTACCTACCTCTATGTTAGGAATATGTCAATAGTTAATACAAATATGTTTATTAATTAGGAAAATCATCATAATTTCCTTTCATGCTGGACCGGGAGTGAAAGAAAAACTTAGAATGTGCCAGTTATATAGGTACATACTAGAAAGTACGCCCGCAACGAGGGGCACGGGCCTCCCTTCGTTCGAAGGGCATTAAGCCATAGTCTTCCACGCTGGCAGAATTTTCTTAGATGTGCGGGTTCCATCACGATGATTTCCTTCACCGCTGAGTAAAACTGATAAATAATGAAAAAATCATACATACATGAATTGAAATAGACGAATTTAGTGGTACAGGTCCGCACCAGGATTTGAACCCACAACTTTCCGGTAACAAGGTTGTGGTCATTACCAACTGGGCCACAACCGAATCATCCAAAATTCTAACGAACCTTATAACCACATCGGCCTTCCATCCAAACACAAACGCTTATAAGCTCGGTTGGGGTAGGCAGAACATAAGTGGTTAACCACGTTGCATCTGACATTCATTTTAAGAATATTAAGTAAGTAAGTATAGTTGTGATAACTTGTCCTTTCGTTCTCTATGCAGGAAAACCTTCGGCTTCTACAGTATGCCTAGGAAGGCTAGGACATTATAAGTTTTTCTTTCGTCTCGGTATTTACTAGCTTGGAAGTAATTGATTGGTGTTTTTGAGTGATTCTAATGTTAAATTATTGTAGAGAATAAATCTAATAAATAATATCTAAGAGACATGAAAATTAAAACGAAACAACATGAGGTACGACGTGGTTCTGAATTAAAATTATTGTGGGCGATAGATTATTCGGTGTGCATTTGGTAAATTGATGATACCACAACATAACAAGAAATTAGAAGCACAATACAGCGTGCCTGGCGTTACGGAAAACACAGTTCGCTTCCGGAAACAAGCACCAAATTTTTATGTGTGGTTAGGCATGTCACCTGGACCCCAAAACTGCAGGGAGACACTTCGTGAGGTGTCAAGGTCACCAGTTATGACGTCATCAATGTGGCCGCCGCCGCGTTTTGAAAAATGTAAATTACTCATAAATTACGCAGTGCACATGTACGTGTGGGGCATCAAATGAAAGGATATTAAATATGCTACATTGTTTTCATTGAATGTAACTGCGTAAATATGAAAACAACAAAAATATAGGACAAATAAGACAAATTACAAAAAAAATTATACATATTTATTTTTATAGCTAGAGAACCATTTATATTACAGAGAAAAAATGTAGGGTACAAATAATTCTACGTTATTCGTCTATAGTTTACAATTTAAATCATCACAATCGGGTGAAAAAAGCCATAGTTATGCTGGTTTAACTAAAGCGCGGCGGATGCCATATATTCAACCGACGTCGCCGGCGTGTTTTGAAAAATGTTAATTATACTTAAATTACGCAGTGCATATGAATGTTTGGGGTATCAAATGAAAGGATATTAAATTTGCTGCATTGTTTTCATTAAATGTAACTGCGTAAATATGAAAACAACAAAAATATAGGACAAATAATACAAATTACAAAAAAAAATACATATTTATTTTTATAATTAGATAACCATTTGTATTACAGAGAAATAATGTAGCGTACAAGTAATTCTACGTTATTCGCCTATAGTATAAAATTTAAATCATCACAATCGGGTGAAAATAGACATAGTTATGCTGGTTTAACATAAAGCGCGGCGGATGCCATATATTCAACCGACGTCGCCGGCGCGTTTTGAAGAGTCTAAATACACTGAACTGCGTAACACACATGTATGTATGTATACATTCGGATATGAAATGAAAGCATATTTAATATGCTCTAATTTTCTAATGTAATGTACTCTTCGTAAATATAGAAATAAGAAAAATGTGTAACAAATAAATCGAATTAGAGAAAGGAATACGTTTATTTATTTCTATAGCCAGAGAACCATTACATTAGAGACAAAAAATGATTTCTTCGTATAATGTTATGCTATTTTTCTATAGTTTAAAATTTAAATCATCTAAATCGGTAAAAAACAGACATAGTTCTGCCAGTTTAAAGATAGTTCGGCGGACTCTAACAACGCGACATTGGTAAGGCTCACGAGCGTTTTGTCCGCCCGTTCCAGTGTGTTATGAATATTGATGCATAAGCATTGATGCAAGTAGTTTCTCTTCCAAGTGAAGTCTTCATCCTGATTATTAGTAGAAACGGCCATCGTTAGTATGCATCAATATTCATAACACACTGGAACGGGCGGACAAAACGCTCGTGAGCCTTACCCATGTCGCGTTGTTAGCGTCCGCCGAACTATCTTTAAACTGGCAGAACTATCTGTTTTTTATCGATTTAGATGATTTAAATTTTAAACTATAGAAAAATAACATAACATTATACGAAGAAATCATTTTTTGTCTCTAATGTAATGGTTCTTTGGCTATAGAAATAAATAAACGTATTCCTTTCTCTAATTCGATTTATTTGTTACACATTTTTCTTATTTCTATATTTACGCAGAGTACATTACATTAGAAAATTAGAGCATATTAAATATGCTTTCATTTCATGTCCGAATGTATACATACATACATGTGTGTTACGCAGTTCAGTGTATTTAGACTCTTCAAAACGCGCCGGCGACGTCGGTTGAATATATGGCATCCGCCGCGCTTTATGTTAAACCAGCATAACTATGTCTATTTTCACCCGATTGTGATGATTTAAATTTTATACTATAGGCGAATAACGTAGAATTATTTGTACGCTACATTATTTCTCTGTAATACAGTTGGTTATCTAGTTATAAAAATAAATATGTATTTTTTTTTTTTGTAATTTGTATTATTTGTCCTATATTTTTGTTGTTTTCATATTTACGCAGTTACATTTAATGAAAACAATGCAGCAAATTTAATATCCTTTCATTTGATACCCCAAACATTCATATGCACTGCGTAATTTAAGTATAATTAACATTTTTCAAAACACGCCGGCGACGTGTCGGTTGAATATATGGCATCCGCCGCGCTTTAGTTAAACCAGCATAACTATGGCTTTTTTCACCCGATTGTGATGATTGAAATTGTAAACTATAGACAAATAACGTAGAATTATTTGTACCCTACATTTTTTCTCTGTAATATAAATGGTTCTCTAGCTATAAAAATAAATATGTATATTTTTTTTTGTAATTTGTCTTATTTGTCCTATATTTTTGTTGTTTTCATATTTACGCAGTTACATTCAATGAAAACAATGCAGCATATTTAATATCCTTTCATTTGATACCCCACACGTACATGTGCACCGCGTAATTTATGAGTAATTTACGTTTTTCAAAACGCGGCGGCGGCCACATTGATGACGTCATAACTGGTGACCTTGACACCTCACGAAGTGTTTCCCTGCAGTTTTGGGGTCCAGGTGACATGCCTAACCACACATAAAAATTTGGTGCTGGTTTCCGGAAGCGAAATGTTCCGGCCTTTTTTGGACGTAAGGCAGAGCACTACAGTCATTACTTCTGTTCATAGAGTAAAAAGGTACAGTAGTGAACACGAGAACGTACAGGCCATAATTCCTAGATGCACCATCAGGTGATAGTAGGAATTTCAAAATTGCAATGTCAACCCAATGCAATTGGATGCATTTGACTCAGAATGCAGTCGAATTTTTTTACCACAAACGATGGTCACTAGCCTTGTGGCATGCTTCTAGATAAGGTCTAGGCATGAATCTTTACAAAAGACTCTCAGGTGTTGCAGAAAGGTAAGAAGATAAACGCTGCAGAGCTAACGAGCCTCTTGGCGCGAAATCTAGCAACGTAACGTCGATCTTAAGGCTAATGTCAGCGTCTACATAACAATCTACGGTACCTGAGCAAGGCTTACCTGCTCTCAGACCTCGGCTAAAAATATTACTTCATCTTAAAACGTCTGTGACGTCTACTCAGCTCATAAGACGTTTTCCTTGTATGCGTATGTGTGCGTGTGTTCATGTGCCGTATACGAACACGAGTGTGGGTCAAGATGACCGAACACGGGGTGAACGTCCGATGCATTCTCCGTATGCAGTAATGTGCCGCGATGCCTGAGACGCATCAATGTTATGTGAAGGATAAACATTATGCAAGCTTTGTCGGCCGGGTCACCGTCCGGCTCGCACGGCGAGAATAAGGCAGCAAGCGACACGTTGGTGAAAACCTTTGTCACTTCTCTTATTCTGTGACCATGGCAACCAAACACCTTATCACGGGATTTACAATAACTACCAGGGCTAGTTGCTGCGTGAATTCCAGTCTAATTTACCTCTTAGCTAGATAACGTAATTGTAACAGTCCCGTTACCATGTATCGCCATTAATTAATGTTACTGCGGTTTACCGCAATTATGTCATTGGGAATTTACTGGAATTTCAGCGAGTGTGCGCCATGTGTGGTTAATTAAAAAGCATCGTTACATGCACGTTGTTATGCGCAGCTTCGAAACCCATCAGGGCAAAACTTTCAGGCACGTATTATAAAAAGTTGAACAATATCCGTTGCGACCTGAACTTTTTCTATGTTGCGGACGTGGTTTCTGATGGGCTCAAGCCGCTGTTGATACGCCTGAGCAGAAATACGTGTTTTTTTCTTCAAAGATATAGCACAGTCGCCGCACCTCATTCTATTGTGTGACCACGAGCTCTATGCGGCGTTGGAGAGTCACGTGCGACGCGGTCTTATCGGTAGCTCGATGGTGCGGCCAAGTAGACGCGGAGCGCCTGATAGGCGTGCAAGTTCTGCTTGTACAGACTTTGAAAAAGTTAGCATGTCAAGATGTATGGACTTTTTACTCTACGAACGTATTGACCACCTTAGGCACAAATTCTACTCCAGTTTGCAAACAGCATGTTATTATTAATTTAATTATGTCGTAAAAATGTATGACTCGCGTTGACCGCGGAATTTACAAAAATAGTTATTGCGCATTTCAATAATAATTACACCATTATTTCTAACACATGACGCATAAATAATAACCGATCGCAATTTCCCCATTATTGATTAAATTTATTCCAGGATTATTCTTTTTTAATTTTTCCTCAAATTGCGTCATGGGTTTATTCAACTTCAGTGCCGAAGTTGCTGTAACTCGTATCAGCGGGCCACTATATAACGCTCTTAGGTCGCTCCTGATTTTCATAAGCTCATCGACAGCCGCTCCGTGAAGACGTCCGTCCAGAAACACTGTGACCAAGCTCCTTCAAAGCAAGTACCGCCGATATCAACCTCGACTTTTTATGTAAGTTTCAAGTATTTATTTTAATTACTTTATGCATTTTTATGAACTCCTGCGCATTCCTTTCAGGGATGGCGGACCTTTTTAACGTCTGACTTTAATATTTTATTTCTTTTCATTTACAGTTACGCCATCCTGACTCCCAAAGCTCTCCAGAATGAACAGTTTGCTGGTTTTGATGACTTTGGTCCTGATGGCGGACGCGAGGCCAGAATCTATGCCGAAGTTGCCCTGTCGCCCGCAAGACGTGAGTATATCATTTCTACAAACTCGTATCAACGTCCAAGTTTCTTTATAGTGTTGCAACTTCTGAGCAAAGAGTTTATCGTCTGACCCAACCCTCCGGAACGTCTTGTAAAAGCTGCAACGAAATTAATGTCAATTTTTCTATTCACAGTTCACCGATCCCACCAGATCTCGCTGCCGATTCGGACTACGGGAAGGTGAACACCGCGTCGTCAAGAAACCCCGGGTCTTGGGGACCCGAATTGGATTTGGCAGTGGCCCAGACCTGAACACATACTGGAACTTTTAAACTCGAATCCATGAACAACTTGGACACTGTTTAAGATGTCGGTTGTGTTTGATCTGTAAACCGGGCGGTTTACAGATCAAACACAACCGACATCTTAAACAGTGTCCAATTTGTTCATGGATTCAATAAGCGCATAATTTTGCTTATTGTAATGCTTTCTTTTTTTTTTTACTTTTCTAAATAAAAATTATATTGAGCAATACTTCTTGGTATCATTGACATAGAATAAGCTGACGCGACAACGCGTCTAGAAGGTATCCCAACTCACGTATACACCTGATAGGTCACGATCAGTCCGCTAGCAGGCTGCATGTGCATTGAATGTGCATCGGACTGACGTGCAGGCATAGACGTCGTGCTGCAACTTGTGCAACAGTTACTGCACTCTAGTAGGTCCAGCGTAACGGCTTAGAAGTTAACATCGTTGTATGATAGAGTATGGCTCCTGATTTCAAAAATAACACCCCCCCCCCCCCCGCTGCCCTCTAGCCTTAACTTTGAAGTCAGAGTCCGTAGTGGGCTCCTGTGTCGCGCTGACCGTATCGGTAGCCCGATGGTGCGGCCAAGACACGAAACACTTGGTTGGCACGTAAGGTTTATCTTGTACGGAGTTCATACAAGTTAGCATGTCAAAACGTATGCACTTTGTAGTGTTCGATTATTGTCGACATTAGGTACAAACTCTACTACAGTTTAACTGGAAACAGTTTAACTTTCCAGTTATCTACTACATAACTGGAAAGTACTATAACGTCGGAATTTCAGGAAAACCAATGTAATCGATATACAAATTGACGCTATTAAAACTGATCGCGATTAAACCATATGCACGCATTGTTAATTTGATTTGACAATTATTTTATATTTAATTATCGCCGATGGCGTCAATGTGGTTTCATTTTTCTGATCGTTATCCTGAAACTGTTATCGACAGGCTATTATAAATAGCGTTGGACATCACCGTCCGTTTCTTTCCATTCGCAGCTACTGCGAATCGTGACTGCCAAAGACTGCAAAATGCACAGGATGCTAAGAAGTGAGTATATCAGTTCTACAAACTCATATCAACGTTCCGTCATCCAAGTTCCTTATTATTTTCCAACTTCTGAGCAAAAACGTTATCGTGTGCGCCAACCCATCCGAACGTCTTGTAAGACCTCCAACGAAATTAATGTCAATTTAACTTGTTTACAGGTCACCGATCCGACCGGATCCCGTTTGACGAGAGCACAAGCCGACACAATAACGATACGACACTCCCACGTCGTCAAGAGACCATGGCTGATAGGGACCTGCGGAATTGAATTCCTCGGTGGCCCACCAGATCCGAATTAATATTAAAGATTTTAATTATCACAAGTACCTTAATACTGTTTGAGATAGTCATTACATGTCCTTTGTCACCTGTGCGGCGTTTAGCTTCGCTCATTATAGTGATGCTTTGTTTGTTTTACTTTTTAATATAACAATTATTATGTAATACTTGTTAGTTTAATTGACATAGAATAAGCTGACGCGACACAGCGTCTAGTAGCGCGTATCCCAACTCACGTATGAGCTAAGGTCACGATCGGCGCTCTAGCAGGCTGCATGTTCACTGAATGTGCATCGGACCGACGTGCAGGCATAGCCGTCACGATGCAGCTTGTGCAGCAGTTACTGCACTCTAATGGGTCGAGCATAACGGGTTAGGAGTTAACATCGATGCATGATGGAGTTGTGTCTCCTGATCTCAAAAATGACACCCCCCGCTACCCCCGACCCCTAATTTTGAAGTTATAGCACGTACGTTCTCGAGTAACTGACTGTACCTAACAGGTACCTACGTAAACTTACAGTGCAATTTTGATTTGATTTAGGTATTTTAATTACATTTAATTTTACATTTTCGTGACGATCATAACATAAGCTGAAGAGATTAATTTATTTAATTTGACATTGTATGCTTTGTTGCGAAATACGTATATCTATAGGTACCTAATAGCAAAATTGGCAGTACAACCTGTACCGTAGGAGCTCCCTGAGGTAGCTTCAAAAATATGGCGAAGGCGGGTCAAAGTGATCGGTGGCTGCAACATCGAGGTGGACGTAATCTGGTAACGATCTGACGATGCACGGCGGCGGCTCTAATCGACGGCCAGAGACGTTCCTAATGGAATTACCTCTCCCGCGGCACTTCATTCGATTAATTGTGGCATTTGTAGCCGCGACTGTTCCTCGGGGGGTATTTATGAACACCTGGTTACCTGGAAACAGGGCATCTATTCAAAACTTACTGTAAGAAAAAATTAAGACAATAATTAAACAAAAACTTTGTAAAAAGGGATGTTATAGAATTTCCGACTATCTATCAGGTAAGCAACCATGGGAATAAATTGCTCAGCTCCAGAGTTATTTAGATATTAAGTCAAGTAAAATTAGAATTAAGGAATTTTGTATGATTGACTTATAAATAGCGATCCTCGGAGTTTCTTGCTCAGGAGTCTCTTCTCCTGAGGAAGACTGCACCTTTGCGAGTAGTTTATAGAAATGGATTATAGACGTGAGTGTATGTTTGTATGACTAACACAAAGTTGTACAAAGTCCATTTAAGAGTTCAAATTGATGTTCAGTTTTGCTACATATTTATCCCGAATGATGTGATGTACTCAAAAAAAGCTTGAAAAGTACAATCTTGATTTGATAAAATGACAAAGAAATGAAATTAAGAAATGCTAAAATGAAATTAATGTGGCCTTGACTGTACTACACTGTTTTCCGTACAAATGACTCAAGCTTACCAAACATTGTGATTCCATTAACAGCCCACTTATAAAGGAATACAAATTCCTCGTAAATAATGAGGATGTTAAAAAAACCGCATTTGTTCAGAATCGAATGGTTGTTTTTATAGCGCACACACACGATAGTTCCGTGCAATGAGCTGGTTTTAAATTTCGCTGTAAATTGAGGTTTATTGTTCGTGTTTCCTCGTAATTTAATAATTATTTCAGTCGGACACTTTGTAGCAATCGTTGTTTGTAGCTCGTAGCTCGGCGCTACGAGTTCGTAGACCCGTAGTTATTGTTCGTAGTAATGGGATTGCATTGTAATTCTGGGGTATTTATTTATTGTCAAAAATGTAAGCAATTTATTTTTAAACATAATTTTCCACGTTAACAACGCATGTCACCGACTTCAATCTCAACAACAGATTGCAAAAAGTAGATAACTATTATTTTTTTGCAGACTACAATGCGTATTAGCAGATACCCCAAACAAAAATGTCACTAATTTATTAAGATGATGTTCTGATTTGTGGTATTTTTTGTTTTTGTTGATTTTTTGAAAGCGCTGAATCATTTTCGATAAAATAATTATGGGACCACTTCCGGAGTATTACTGTTTCGAAAAAAAAAATTTGAAAATCGGTCCATAATTAGCGGAGAAATCGGTAAACATACATAAAAAAACACAGTCGAACATAGAACCTCCTCCTTTTTTGAAGTCGGTAAAAATAGTACTGTGCTAACAAAATGTTGGGAATTTAATAAGGGTTGAAACAGGTAATATTGGGTCGATATACTCCACGTCCTTGGTTTTACGACTCGTCGATGGCACTAAGCAAAGAGGGCTGAAATTGGAGGAGATAAATTACCTATTAAGTAATGGATGGCGAGCCCGTAAAATGATCACATTTTACAAATTTTATTTATGTTGTAAGAGCGGAGAAATACGACGCATTTTTCATATGTTTAACTTTTTTTAGACTGAATATTGAGGGCAGATATTTAAACCGTTATAGCTGCAGAACAAAACTTATCTATACATATAATAAAACTGTAGAGGTCGAATTTCTGTACATAGAAAATAATGCTGAAAACCGAGTCAGGGGGATGTAAGAAGAGAAATAAAACAAATCCCGATTTTTTTATTATTTTTTGTTTCTTTGTTTGCCTGTTTGCACGGGCTAATCTCCGTAACTGTTGGACCGATTTAAATGAAATTTTGCATGGTGGTACCTTATATCCCTGGTCAACATTTAGGCTATATAAAATCTCGAAATTTTGCCAGTAAATATAAAACCAACAACAAAAACCCCTGAAAAAATTCAAAGCTAGGTGTTTTTCAGTACATTTTACTCATACCATAGAGATCAACGTATTTTTGACATACATGGGCTAAAAGTATGGACATATTGATTTTTAAATTTATCTCTTTACGAAGAACTATGGCGGCGAGAAGCACTGCTGCTGAATCTTTGTCGAAACCAAACGAAGCGGATACACTGTTATCACTTGAATAAATTTTTAACCGACTTCCAAAAAGGAGGAGGTTTTATGTTCGACTGTATACAGGGTGGAATTTTGTAATGCCACCTGAAGGGAAAGTACTCTTAATACTGTAGATAGAAAATTGTACTCAAAGAAAACATTCCTTTATTTTTGAAAAGAAAGGAAACTGCATTCAAGGATTTTAGAAAATTCGCTTGCCACAACCGGGAATCGAACCGACTAAAATCTGTAAGAATACCCTGTACTTTGATTGCGTCAGGGTCAATTATAAATGTTTCTAACAAACTTGGTAAATTAAATGAAAGGAAAACTACGAAATCTTAAACCATTGTATATCTTTATTTTATGTATGTTCACCGATTTCTCCGCCATTTGTGGACCGATTTTCAAAATTCTTTTTTTGTTCGAAAGAATATACTCCAGGAGTGGTCCTGTTGTCACCAAGTCAGGATCTGATGGAATCCCATCAAAATCGAGGGCAACCCTTGAATGGAATAGGCACTTACAATGTTTCTCAAGTTGTCAATGTCAATGTTCAATGTTGTTGTCAATGTTTCTATTATTTACGCCAAACATAGAAAAATATATACATCAACACTGCATGATTTTTCATACAAAAGAGGTTGTTTGAGAAGCTATAATACCATACTCGAGATACACGGAGTGATATAATTTTCAGATGAGCAAGTGCTAAACATGAATTTTCAGTTTTTATCAATGAATTTAATTTTTCGTGAAATTTGTGAAAACGTGACTAAAATGAAAAAAAAAATGCGCTAATTCCACCATTTTCATACAAAAAGCAGAAAAAAGTGCATTTTTGTTTTCGTTTACGTCACGTTTTAAAAAAATTCAATTTAAACAAAATTCATTGACGGGAATTGAGAATTCAGGTTTAACACTTGCTCATTGTAAGATTATATCCCTCCATCTGCCCCGAGTATGCTTTTATAGCTTCTGAAACACACCTTTTTGTGTGAAAAATTAAGCAATATCCCTAGATAGTGTTGATGAGTGTATTTATTTTTAGATTAAACTATTTAGAAAAAAAATTAAACCGACTTCAAAAAACTGAAAAAAAGACAAAATCTGTCTGAAGTCGGTGCCAAGCCAAATAAGCTTGATAGGCCGCCTTTGCACCAACTAAGCAGTACGTAGCATTTGATAAAAGGACCGAATTGAGATATATAAGATACTAGCTTTTCGCCCAGGACTTCGTTCCCGTGGGAATTTTCCCGTCAATTTTCCAATGTTTTTAAGATGTATTCTGCTATTCGGGACGGAAACAAATCCAAGAAATCAAAAACCATGGCAATCGGTCCAGCCGTTCTCGAGTTATAAGTGTTGTAACAAACACGACTTTCTTTTTGTATTATAGATCCTTTCTTAATTTTTTGTCGAGAAGTTTGGTTGAGTGGTAGAGTTACACAGCCTGTGGATCGACGGTTTCTGGGTTCGATTTCCGGTTTGGGCAAACAAACCATACGAGGGAAACTTTAGTGCAGAAAGTTACAGTGTGAAGTGCTAATTAATTGATTTTATGATGTTACTTACTGAGTTTTCTTTGTAGGTAATAACCTTTTTCAAACTTCATAAATTTACCTTTAAAAAAGTACTTCATAAAGAAAATCTGAGGGTGCTGCTCTATAATTAGATAGATGTTATTTTTAAGAGCTATCGTCGAATATAAGTGAGTCTGAAGAAATTAAAATGATTGTAACTGACCCACAAATATCCAAAAATAAAACAAAAACTTCTGTGCTGAACTGGCACTGAACAAAAAAATTGGAATGTGCCAGCTGCCAATACATTGCATTGTTGGTACAGAGGCCAGCGCATCAGGTTACTCCATTTTCATTGCAAAACCGCTCTTATCACAACAGCACAGAGTGCACACGTGTAGTAACCTGAGTTGGGGCCGTCCGTACATTGCAAAATTTAGACAACGTATAAATAATCATATACAATATGTAAAGTTATGTGACTGAACCCCAACGAGATTATAGGCGTATAATATCTAAAATATCGAAACTTTTGTCTGCTTCCCCATTAATAGTTCGGCTATTCTGCACTTTTTTAACGAACCAAAACTAAATACTTAATACAGTGTTAATAAGAACGAAATTGATTAAGTATTTAGTCTTCAAATCTTAATTCGGCCCTGTCGGAGAAACTAAATGACATTATTCAATCTTCAGGATATACAATACAATACAATACAATATACTTTATTGCACTCCAACACAGATAAGGTACTGTACATTTTATACAAAAAAGTTATGTCAGGGTACAAAAGGCGGCCCCATTGCTAAGAAGCAATATCTTATCGGCAACCTTTGGGTTTAGATGTGGGTGCAAATATAATACATGCTACTTACATAGAATAAATTACACATATAGAACAATAAAACATATCTACCTAACCTTACCTAACCTAACATACATAAAAAACTTATAATACATATCTTCTTCTTCTATATCTATATATATATATATATAAAAGAAAGTCGTGTTTGTTACAACACTTATAACTCGAGAACGGCTGGACAGATTGCCATGGTTTTTGATTTGTTGTATTTCTCTCCGTCCCGAATAGCAGAATAACTATTAAAATATTGGAAAATTGACGGGAAAATTCCCACGGGAACGAAGTCCCGGGCGAAAAGCTAGTATGATATATATATATATATATATATATATATATATACCTATATAAATATATACCAAATTATACAATGAACATCATTGAACATAACATTACAGAGAGAAAAAAAAATTGAAACTTTTTGACTTTGAGTATGTAGTACATGGACTTAGTACTTTCTCATGTATTATTCTTTTTGAAAACAATAAAACGGCTTATTTTTATTTTTAAGCAAAAGAATCTATAGCCGTACAGCCGGTGTTTTCAATGCACTTCTTATTTTTAAAGGCGGGAAACTCAATAGAAACTTACAATTGACATTTGTTTTATTAAAACCACTATGAATATCTCAGATTAATGAAATCAGACAGACAGACAGACAGACAAAAAATTTATTCATTGCTTTAAAACAGACACACAACATTCAAAACAGTCAGAAGTACAAATACACATAAAAGGTTACAGAGTTATTCTAGTGTTGTGTGTGTGTCAGAATGCAACAAAAAGGCCATAGCTCAGCATAAGCTTTGTCCAAAGGACAAAACACTGGTATTCTGCTATAACCTCATTAAGGTCAGTCACGAGTGCTCAGCAGCGAAGATAAACACTAAAAAAGAGAATGTAAAATATAATGTATAATATGTATAACAGGGGATAAATATGTGAGTTATGTGTGTAGGTATGATGATGATGATGATGATCCATCCGACCGATTTCGGCCATGGCGACCACTTCGACTCCTATTCGGCACGGCGCTGGTGCGCTCGAAGATGGCTAACGTAGCCTATCTTCCGGGTGAACTCTCGTGCGCAATAGGGGCACGTGAGCACACCATTATAAAATGAAAATCAAAAATAAGTCCGTAATTAGCTCTTAGGAATTCGTGTGCCATTTATTGTACTTACCTAAGTAATAGGTCTTTCAACATACAATTTTCGTAAATTTTTTACTCCACATATTTTTATTTTATCAAAATTGATTTTTTAAAAGTACAAAATCTTTACGTTTTTCACAGAAACGCAAAATTATTAACTACTTTTTGTGAGATTGTTAAGACAACATAAAACTTTTTAAAGATGTTTTAGAGGCACCACTAAAGGAGACTCAAGTGTTAAGTGTTGCAAGGACAGTATTTCAAGTCGAAATTTTGAAAATACTTGGCACTTGCTTCGCGTAAAAATTTACTTGCAACATATTACCACCTCAGTCCTTTGCAAATTTGTGAGTGTGGTTTACTGTTAAGATTGACTCACTCAAAGCGAAATATAGGTCAAACTACCTATATTCATCAATGCTTCGAGTGCGTCATCACAGGTATACCTAATATGTCCCGAAATTTATAAGATAATATCAAGTGGGAGGGAGCTTGGCTTAATGATACAAAGATAGCGATTAAGTGCTTAAAATACTTTAAGCGTTATCAGTTATGACTTATGACGTAAACTAAAGCCAGACTAAGATTCTATTAGCAATAACTTAAGAACTATGTATGATAAGCGCAATGTTCGTTTGTCACAATATAGGACTGTCAAAATCTTCTGCGGCATTGCAATAGATATAAAATAATATGTAATTAGCAGAATTATGGAAAGAATTTAAATACTTATGGAACAAACTAAGTGCAGCTTAAAATGACAAAGAAGTATAGTTTGAGCCTCAATATTCATCAAGTTAGAAAATAACTAGAGTAATAGCCGTTCGCTTGTCACCTAACACCTCGATTGAAATTTTGCCCACATTTATCTATCGGTAATTATAGACATTAATTTATGCGTAAGCCATCTATAAATAAATCGGAATCAATGAGAGAAAATCATATGTCTTCGAGCTTTCATGTCGTGACGACTTGTGGGGAATAATTTTTTTAGTTTGTAGTGAGTAGACTCGATTTTAGAACAAGCTTTGAAAATGAATTCTACGTTTACTGTTGTGATACTCGTAACTATAATTGTCGGTCCTGCGACATCACAATACCTCATCAGATGTCGAGAAACTCGAAAAGCCTGCCTGCGATTAGGACAAAGTGTAAGTAAATTTGTTGACCTTTTTGAGGCGTGCAATTTATTCTTAATAAATTGGAGTAACAAATATCTTTATCTTTCAGTGTTTCAGATCAAAACTTCCTTGTTGCTCAGATAGCTACGGTAGACACACTACAAGACCAATGACGTGCTTCAAATTTGGAAACGGGAAGTGTCAAATCAATGAAAGCATTCCAAACTTTGACGAATATATAAGGTTAGCTAGGAATCTGAACAGCACAAATTTTGAAGAACAGAAGAGAACATACTGGGCTTCTGTTTCGAGTCTCTATACAGCAAAGCCGAAGTTAGAAGATGTACAGCTATCCAAAACACACGTTATCTATTTTCCAACATTCTATTTTTATGTCTATAGTCTGTATTTTTTGGTTGTACGCATTGATAGTTAAGTGCCTTAGTGAGTCAATTAAAGTAATAAATGTGAGCTTTTTATATTGTGCCAAGTACTTGTAATATTATTATCAATTTTGAATCTATATTCGCTTTAGCTACGAAATATTATAATGTAATCAAATAAATGATTTTGTAAAAATTAGCATTATTATTATGCATCTTCGAATAATTAGTAATGCATAAAGGTTTTTTATTCAGTTTTCGTAGCTTGCGCATCAAATTATTCTATGGTTAAACTAAAGTAAATTCCTAAAGCTAACTTGTCTTTGCATTATAGGAATATTTGAGAACTGACAAAAGACATATAAGAATAATTTTTTTCTTTATATCTCGGTCGAAAGTACGCAAATTTTGCACCTATTTCTCGGTCGAAAGTTAAACATTTGTGCATCGGTAAAGCTGCACGTACGCCCTCTGTAACAGCGGGAGCAAAAATTTTTTTGATTTGTATTGAGACGTGAAACTGGTTTCATTACCCCGACTGACATTATTCATTTGTTAGTAACCATGGTTTGTTATTAACTGTCCTCACAACTCATTTGATAATTGCATATTCCATGGTGACATAATTAATAATTTTTATTATGGATGTGAGCACAGTAAAAAGTGAAAGAAATAATCTATGAATTATTAACATTATTGTTAATTTAAATTTTACGTTTATTCAATTAAAAAAAAAACTATTGTATTGTTTAATTTAAAACAAATTTATGTTTGTTTAGTTAAAAATGTATTTTTGTTTAATTTGAATGTATTTTATGATTATTTAATTTCAATTAATTTATATTTGTTAAATTTAACTTAATGTTCATGTTAGTTAAATTGGAAAACTTTTATGCTCAGTTAACTTGAGAAATTTTTATGTTTATTATTTTAAAAAATACATGTGTATTAAATTTCAAAATTTTCATGTTTGTTAGCTTGAGAAATTGTTTAAAAATAAATGTCCAATTGTCTACATTGGTTCATTTTTATTTGATGCCTGCATTTATGCATGAGCATACCACATGGTAACAAGAAGCCATTATCATTTTAAACCAGTGCCTGGCAACGTTTTTTGCTTTAGCGATGCGTTTTTTTATTAATAGTTGTGCAGAGCGTGCCGAGATTTTTTTCGCGTCTGCAATTATTCTCGTCTGCAATAGCATAAGGTAACCACAAATTATAGCGTTTTTTTTTTTTTTTTTTTTTTTTTTTTTTCAGAACAAACATTGATAAATAAGGGGTAAAGTTTGGAAAATCCAAATGTGCATGCCTTAAGCGCTCATTTTATGCTGTATATAGCAGAAAAAATAATATAAAATTAATTCTATTTATAAGTCGAATAAAAAATACTATTTTTTTTATAAATTAATTACAGAAAAAACCAATATTATTTACAGTTTATTAACGAGGTGGGTTCAAATTTTCCCGCGGATATAATTAAAATCTATGCTAAAGCCATCTCACGTGTTCCGGTAGAAGTCACAGGTCCACACTAACTCTGTTTATTATATTTTTTTCATATATGGCTGCCTGAGATGTAAATTTTTCAGTTTCGACCGTAAAAAATTTTTTTATTTATGATTAAACGAATGATAGTTGAATCGTGGTTTTCAATACGGTAACTTGTTATGAACTTACGAATATATTAAAAAAAAAATCAAGCGAATTAGTTGTATTTTTCAAAAGTTATCGAGATTACAAGTACACTGGTATAAGAAATTTTTACACAATTTTTCTCGAAAAACTCATTTTTTATATGAATTGTGACATGAAACGGCTATATGTTGTTTGAAAAATGATTATTGGTGTCTATTCTTTATTTTGGTATCTAAGTCAACTCATTTGAACCACGAATAATCAGTTTATTTAATTAAAAACTGTGACGAGATCTATAGATTTCAATTTTTAGGCGAGATTAGAGCATACCTACGCTCACGCTTAAGGCATGCAATATAAAATCCCAACAAGAACAGTTTCAATGTAAAGACTCCTCTTAACATACATTAGTACTTTACAACTAAAAAGTGAAATCAAAAAAATACCAAGTAACCGATTTAACTTGTAAAAAAATGAAAAAAAAATTTGTTGAAAATTAAAAAATGAAAAAAAAAAATTCTTGAACGTACTTGGTGTGTGTGCTCACACTAGAATTTTTTACTGATTGCAAAAGTTTGAAGTATTAAACAACGCACACCAAGTACGTTCAAAAATTTTTCCGCCGCACATCACATAGTGATTTGGAATGTAAAAGATGCATTATTTTTACGCAACTTTTAAACACAAATAGTTTATGTGCTTAAAAATGTCCGCTAATCTCCAATGTTATGGATATGTTAGTCGATTTTTTGCCGTCGAAAAAACTTTAGCTCTTCTATCGCCAGTATATAAAGATCCACAATTTGGTCTAGACTTTTAGTGTTTGATCTCACTTTGATAAAAATTAGTATCATAGTGTTCAATTCGATCTCATTTATCTGCGTAAGTATTTTTTTTTTTGTTTTTACCGTTATTTTGTGCCTTTGAAGTTTCAATATTCTAGTTTTTCGTCTTTGAGATGATACATAGGTGATTTTTGATTGACAGATATCAACTAAAAATGGGCAGCGCAAGACTATTGTTATTGTTCCTTCTAGTCTGCACACTAATTTCAGTACTAGTCCAAGCAAGACTACCGGGTTTGGTAAGTTGAAATATGAGCCTAATAAGCTTATCAAAACAATGCCTTGTAGTAATATTGTCCCAGGATTTTACTTGCTTGAGTTACAATGTGGATTTCGTACCCTTAAGGTAAATTCATTTTATCACAGCTAACTCAAGTCGGAATTTTAGGATTATTTTAAACTCAATGAGCCTTTCTTGTAACTTTTTTAGACTTAAATAGTCTGTAAGTTTAAAATGAACTTATTTAAACTTTTATAGATCAAATGAAATCTGATTAAACTTAAAAAAACATATTTTTCATTAAAATTTATTTTTTTTTTTTTAATTTAAATAAGTCTAGTTCAATCCATTGAAGTTTATAATAAGCTTAAAATTTTGATTCGGAACAATACTCTGAGGAAATTCATCTTCAATGTAAACGCTGTAGTACACGGAGAGAAATTTATGGGAAAATTCACAATTTATAATAGGAATGATTCCCATAATGTATGGGAAGTTGTAAAATGAAAATCTCAATTATAGTAACTATTTCTATACTCATTATGGTAACCATTCCTATAATTATGGATAACATTCCTATGATTATGGGTGCTATTCCCATACGATATTGTAATAGTTTCAAAAGCATTATGGTAATAATTTCTATAATTATAGGAATAGTGCCTATTATTATGGGAATAGTTTCAATAATTATAGGAATAGTTCCCATATCATTATAGGAATAGTTCCTACATATTATAGAAATAGTTCCCATAGTTATGGGAATGGTTCCTATAATTATAGGAATAGTTACTGTATATTATGGGAATTGTTCCCATAATATTGTAGAAACGAATTTTGATTAATTTAATGATTGATTAAATACTAGGAATCTATGAAATATAATAGAATAACATATAATCTTATAATGATGACAATGATATCAGGGTAATTCTACGTCAAATCGACCAATAGTTGAAATCAACCCCTTTTAATTTGAACCAAATTTGGTCAGAAAGTTTCGTTTATCATATAATGGAGTTCTGCCAAAGGAAAAATATTGAAAAAATTTTTTTCAAAAGTTATGCAACTTTCAAAATTTCACTATTTTTCATGTTTTTTAATCTTATGTTTCAAATGTATCGAAAACTGACACATTTACACCAATGATTTGAGCTAGATTTTTAAGGGGAGGCTTGAAACTACCAAAAAAAATTTTTTTTTCAAAAAAATGCTTTTTCGCAGCATTTCGAAATTTACAAAATTGTAAAAATGAAAGAGCGCCATTAAATTTTTTGCTCAAATTTTTTTCTAGAGTACCTCTAATTCAAGTTATTTGGACCTTAAGCCATTGAACAATTTTTTATATTAACATATTGGCAGTTTTTTGCAATTTTTGTCAATTTCTAAGGGTTTTTTCGGCCTACTTACATTATGAATGACCTATGGTCCAAAAAACTTCAGTTATTGAATTAAGCAGATCGTAATACATGAAAAACATACTTGGTCAAGTTCAACAAAACTTTTTTCATAACTAATGACCACCACTTTCACTACTTTTCACGGTTTTTTACAATTCACTCGAGATTTTGAGAGTATTATCTAAACTGACTTCAAATTCGGATTCAGCGCGTCAAAATACATGGTGAGTTCGTCGCGTCAAATGTACAACTAACTTTATTTTTTTTTTTTCAAAATTTAAAAATTTATATCTTGAAAAAAACAAAACCCCCTCTCCAACATTTCAGAATCTTTTGAGATTAGTTAAAGGTACTCTAGAGAAAAATTTGAGCGAAAATTCAATGGCGCTCTTTTATTACAATTTTGTAAATTTTAAAGTCTTGCGGAAAAGCGATTTTTGGAAATTTTTTTTTTGGTAGTCTCAATTATATGATCAATGAAACTCTCTGACCAATTTTGGTTCAAATCAGAAAGGGTTGATTCCAACTATTGGTCGATTTTACATGGAATAACCCATCAATTACTATAATTTGAATTAATAAAATTAATTTTAATTCTATTGTAAAAATAAAAATAAAAATTTTGATAGTATTATGGGGATGGTTCCCATGATTATGAGAACCATCCCCATAATTATAGGAATATTTCCCATAATTATAGGAATAGTTCCCATATTGCCATAGGAATAATGCCAATACGTTTATGGGAACTATCCCTATAATTATGGGAAATATTCCTATAATTATGGGTACAGTTCCTATGATTATGGGAACTATTCCAATACTGCAGTGACCATAAATATGGGTACCATTCCTATAATTATAGGACCTATTCCCATAATTATGAGAACTTTTCCTAGAAGTTATGGGCAATATTCCCATAATTATTGTGATTCTTTCTATTGTAGTATGGGATGAAATTTTATCAAATTATAGGAGACGTTTCCATATTTTTCTCTCCGTGTACCGATCGGTTTTTATAATTAAAATTTTTTTTTTTCAGAACGATTTTGAGACAAAGTGGACAAAGACAGGCTCAAATAATGGTCTCAGTAAAACCACGTCCCCTGGGAGTAATTCATTAGAAAATTATGACGAAAGTAAAAAAGACCCTTATTATTAAACGATTTTTCTCGTTGACGGAGCCGAAAAGTGACAACTTCACTTTTATGAAGAAAGTTCACTTTTATGATTTGAATTTCCAGATTTGATAATGAATAGTTTAGATAAGTAGGATTTAGATTAAGTATTGCAATGAATTTCATAAGTTTCGGATTAAAGCGACATGCTGTGAGAACATATATAATCTAAATTAGTAATAAATTTCCTGGATACTCATTTTTTACTATATTTTAATAAATAAATTGTTGTTTATAATGTGTCGTTTAATTAATTTAAAAACGCAAGAAACATTCCAAACAAATTTATAAGCGATACTATTCATGTAATTCTTAAAAATAGAGTAATAGTCAGTTTTTTTTTTTTTTTAATTCGAATAGGTTCCATCTGCGTGGAATATGTTGCGCATGTGCCGTACACGTTCAACGTGTGCGCAATGCATGGAATATACTTAAAAATCATAAAATATAATAATTAATTAACAACATTGTTTAAGTTACTTATACAATAATTTTGGTTACAATGCACTTATAAATGCAAAAATGACACAAATTAGTAGAAAATACTTTACATTAGCTACGACGCTATCAATAAATCACATTTAATTCTACAATAATTATGGCATTAACAATAATAGAGTTTGATGAATATTTTTGAAATGAACTGATTTCTGGATACGCTTCAGTCACGAACCATAGTACTCAATACAGAATTTTATGTAGCTTTTAACAGAATTTAAATCTACAAAATAACGAAATAAATTTTCTACAGAAAATTATTATTTATTATGACTTTTGACAAAAATTAAGCTCATGTTTATAACTCGAAAGTTTGCAATTAGATACGTTTTGATATTTTAGAATGAATATGTTACAATACGATTGAAAGTGTGCTCGTGTTGTATGGGAGTGTTTAACATTACCGACTGAATTAAATTAAATTTACACGTTTTATGAAAAACAATCAACATGATTAATACATTAGCAAACTATAAATTCTAATCAGGAATTGTTATAATTTATTAGATCTAGACATTTTTTCTACATCTTATGTGCTGAACATCCTGTCCTTAAAATGCTTCAAATCTAAATGCCGTTGAATATTCTCTAGAGCCGTCAGATAATTATTGTAATCTCTTTGAAAATCTTCGTCATCCTTCAATTCCTCTATATGACGTGAATCTTCATAGCGAAACATCTTGTCCGGAGTGACACAAATCCTGCTCCCCAGGTAGTCGCAGTATCGTTTTATCACTATGGAGCTTCTATTTCCAAATGTTTTGTGACAACATGGTTCTGATGACAATCCACACTGTAAATATAAACATGCTTATTAGTTACAAGTGATTAAAATGTAATGTAATTTATTATGGTCGTAGGACAAAGTCCCCTGACGACCAGAAGACAGCATACATAATTTTGTACAAAGTGCACTGAGTGCTAGTTATGCTTCTATATAAACTCAAAATAATATAAAATAAAATATAACAATCTAATAAGATTAAGTAATAAAACAAAAACTTATAATTAATTATAGAGTCAATATAATGGTCTCTTTTACAACTTATTGCACCAATGATACTGCACAGCGTCAGTGTGAAAAGAAAATTAAAGCAAAAATAAAAATAAAAATAAAAATAAAAGAAAAAGAAAATGAAAATTAGCACATAGGGAAGTTACAATATGGATTTGATTCTAATCCTTCATCACAGACCACAAAGCTAGAAAAATTAAAATTAGTATTAGAGACTTAACCGCAGATCATTTAATACAGTTAATTAACACTACACCTATACACTGACTGCACTACACATAAGCATACTTCAAATCATTAACTATTAACTAAAATAAGACTATAATAGTTACGTACCACTTTATCCGGGTCTCTGGCTAAGCGGTAAGAGCCGGACCTGTATCAACTCAGTCTGTTGGGAAACGGTGTAAAAAAAAAACTCACTTTGCTCCACTCGCGAAGACATTGCATTGGTTTTTGTGTTGGTTCAGTCACTACCATGGTTATGATTATGACTGGAATCGCAATAAGTTCTATCAATTTTCGCATTTTTAAATTTAAATATTCCCGAGTGATCCTGACAAGCTTTGAATCCCGAATGATACCACTACGAAACTTCGGGCTTTATATATCGAATTTTCGATGCCAAAAGTCTAGAGGCTATTCAGGGTTAAAGTTTCACCTTTTGTCCGAACTGCGACTTTTTTGTCCGTGGCGTAACCCGACTAGAGTGAAGTACCTAGTAGTTGAACCGATTTCAAAGTAAAACGTATTTAAGGCTACTTTTATTACATATAAATATATTTATTAGTTTAAGTTTAACATAAATAATTGAATATTTATATTTTTATAAGGTTTTTGTTATACTCGCCCCAAAAGTTCAACTTTTGAGCGCTGTGTGGCGTCCGTAAAGGTACTCTTTTCAAGAGACTCTACTATACCGTCTTTTTTCACGGCCTAGGCCGTAAAGTTTACCTCCCCCTTTACTTTACGGACTGTTAGTGTACAAACACGGACAAAATTGAGAGAAATTGTAAAAAAAAAGTCACATTCTATTGTACCGACCGATGATTTTGAGTAAATTTTAAATTTAGTTACTCTTGAGTGGCGCTAATTATTTCTCAGCTGGGAGTTTATTATGAAGAGGACTTAAATATTTCATTATTTGCCACTAACCCTCAAAAGTTAAACTTATGGAGCGATAATAACAAAAAATGTTGTATGTCATACGACCGTCTATAGACTATAGACTATAGTGGCGATTTTTACAGCGACTTTTTTTTGATATTCGCTTTAATGTTTGTGACGCGAATGTTCGAAAGCAAGCGTAAATTTCCGTCCTCGGCTGACGCCTCGGACGTTAAAAATACGCCCGCTTTTGAACCTTCCCGCCACAAACCTTAGGCTCACATCGAAACTCGTCGCTGTCAAAAAACCGCCACTTCACGGCCTTATGACATAAATATCTATATAGTAGTCTGTAAATTAGATTTAAGTAAAAAACTTTGTCTAGTGGTTTTTTTCAAATTTTTGCCACGTAAATTAAGATATAAATGATTGAAAAATCAAAAGAATGTAACATTAAAATAAATAACATATAAACAATTTCAAGAGTTCCAAAACGGAGCGGGAAAAATTAATAATAAGAAACAAAATATGTACCAAGTTCTGTACTATGTTGAAATGATAAATAAAGAACTTTTAAAACTGAACTGATTAGGTGGTACGATTTTTTTTTTTCACGAATTGATAATATACCATTCTTTTTATCGATTGTTTGGTTTGCGGTTTAGTACCTTTTTCATGAAAAAAGTAGCATTTATCGTCTGTTCTTGACATATCAAATTTTAAGTTAACAAAAATATATTTGTTTCGATTTATAATTTAAAAAACTTATAGAAATCGATTACTGAACCATTATGAATAATTAAATATACAGATATTACTTATAGTACTGTCTACTTCACCCTACGCCTTTGCCAGTATCAACCTCTAGAGAATTCTCCAATGTCAGCGAATAATCTCGCAGACTGACTAATGGTTCTCAATGTTTGGCCCAAATAATTTATAATATTAATGTGTTGGTACATCAGCAACAGAAACATTATCGCTGTGATGACAAGAACTTACTTGCTTACTCATCAAAATATTTGGTTTCGAAAATCTTATCTATTAGTAGTAATAACATCGAGGAGGTATATATATATATATATATCTTAATATATAGATATATATCCTCTCAATCATATCTAATAAAATAATAAATTTAAAAAATTATATCTTATGTAATGTAAAAATCTCGAATATTGGTCCTGACCTGGCTCATGACCTGTTGAAGTTGATAATGCATTCCTAGTGAGAAACTTGGGTTTATTTTTGTACTGCATGGTCTTTATAGTAAGTTTATGACTTTCAAGTCATCTACACAGAACTACAAGTAACCTCAAAGTCATATACAGACCTTTAGATATTAACTACCCTCCATAAACAGAAATAGCAGCACTGAAACGAGCTGATAACACTTAGCTTAGTGTCAAATTTCTGTAACCATATCGAAATTTCCGCTTCTTCTTCCGTGAAATGATACTGGATTTTTATTATTATTTTTCTCTTTTATTAGATACTCATGAGGGAAGATATATATATATATAATATTCCTCTCTTCCATTACTAATAATAATAGAAAAAATAATTAGAAATATTTCTTAAGATAAATTTACAAAAATTTCTGATCATTATTAACTTCTATGCCCTACTGAGTAGATAACAAGTATCGGTTTCATGTTTAGCATCCGTGTTTATGAAAAAAGGAAAAAAATGGTCTAAAATAAATTGTTTTTATTAATCATAGAAACAAATTTATGATCAGGAAAACAGTGGGGTCCATTTGGACCCCAGTTATGAGTTTAAGAGTTAAATAGTATGTGAATTAGCTTTATATGAATAAATATTTCAAGATTAGAGTCTTAGTATATACAACTGGTTTTGGCAGCCATCGACTAATGAATTTAGATCTTGAGACTATGAAACAGGATTCCAATGTAATAAGGGGGAAAGTTTGGTAAAACCAAATGTGCATGCCTTAAGCGCTCATGTTATCGAAATCTATACTAACGCCCTCTTACACGTTCCGGTAGAAGTCGTAAGTCCTCACTCAACTCTGTTTATTATATTTTTTATACATAAGGCTGCCTGAGATGTAAATTTTTTAGATTCGGCAGTACAAATTTTATCATTTTATAATTAAACCGATAATGATTGAGTAGTGGTTTTCTATACAGTTCGTTACAATGAAATAACGGATCGATTGAAATAAAAGTCAAGTGAATTAGTTGGGTTTTTCGAAAGTTATCGTGTTAACTAGTACAATGGTAGACAAAATTTTACAACATTTTTGAAGTAAAACTTCTTTAGGCGCGACTAGGGAGTAACTCAGATTTTTTTTCTGACGGAAATAACGCTCAGTATTCTATAGTCCGTGTAGTTTCCGCTATTTAAAAATAGTAATTTCGATTGGTCGTACATATGTCATATACTCCATGCTTCTTGACTAATACGCCAGCTAGTGGCAAAGATCATAATCAATTAGGATTATTTATTTCCAATATTTTCAAACGGATCAACTCTGAACAGTAAAGTAAATAAAAATTCAACAGTTTTGAAAAAGTTCTTTTATATTGCACAGTTATGTTTTTTAAAAATCTCCAAGTATACTTGTTTATTCATTACTTTTGAAATTAATAAATTATTTATAAATTTTCTGAAGATTGCAAGATTATTTACTATTCAATAACAACTAATCTAACCTTCAATTATTTTATTTAACGAATGAAAATTTTTATAAAATCTAAAAGTGTTATTAATGAATTTTGAATAAATATAAAACGAAATAGTGAGTTAAATAGATAATGGCATTCAAGCACCTATTTCTAATAAATAAAATGGATATAACATTTATATAATCTTTGTGAAGTACATGAACAATAAATATAATAAATTATAATATGATATTTATTTTAAGCTAAAGTTTAATCATTTCAGTGATATGTGTCGTAAAGGAGTTTTACTTCAATCGCGCGTAAAGATTACACGCACACACTTTTTTTTTTCTGAAAAATTCTTTTTTTTATCTAAATTTTGGAATTAATCAGCCGTATATTGTTTAGAAAAATGACCATTGATGTTTTCTGCTACTGTTGTATTTAAATCAACCTACTTTAACCACTATATTATTATTTATTTAAATATAAACTCTGACAGAACCCAGTTTTCGATTTTTAGGCGAGAGTAGAGCATACCTACGCTCGCGCTTAAGGCATGCAATAGAACTTTTTATTTTGTCTAGACATAAGATGAGTAATCGTCTGTGAATGACGTGTTTATAGTCTGTGGTATGTTGACTAGTTAATGGAAAGTAAACAATGTTATGATAACGATTTGTTCTATTTGTTGGCCTTAATACTCTAAGTATACGATTCATGTTGCAAAGTAGGATCAGTAACTTATCTCTGAATGTTCTGGTTCAAATGAATAATAATAATAATACAAACAAAGCAAATTACAATCAAAATTAAAAGTATGATAATGCGGCTTGGAAATAACCTGTAACAAATAATCAGCTGTTAAAAATTTCGTATGTTGATGAGAGAAAAGTAGCCTATTTATTAATAGAAAGTTTTTGAGATCCAATGCTCAAATTTGTTACATTAACTGAGGTAGCTGTGTTCCGGTAACGATTTGAACTTTGTAAGGAAAAACGTAAGTGATTGTACATTTGTGTCCATATTTTGCACACACTACAATACTAACCGCTTAATACTCCGTAACGTGCAGTGACGTAAATCAGAGTCATTGGCGCCGGTACCGTAAAGCTTTTTTCTGAAAGAAAAATATTTAACCATTACACCTGGAAAAACATTCAGAAGCATTTGATATCAATTAGATCAAACAAAAACTTACTCAAAACACGGTGGCATTATATGGTAAGACATTTTCTTGTCTCTCGGCGAGGCGGTTGTACAATAATTCGCCCAAAATCCTCTGCATTGATTTTTTCCGCTGACTATTTCCATTCTGATAATATGGTTGTCGATGGGCAATACGACGTCGTACAGGTGAGCACTTACTACTTCTCTGAAATGAAATCCAAAAATTTTTTCTTCTTCTCTAAGGATGGTCATAATTATTGTCGTAATAACTTACTCGCGAGGCACTTTTTGGAACACATAGACACAGCCACTTTCCGTTGGGCGTCGGCTTAGCTTAGCAGGTACATTGTTGATCTGTAGAATATACGTCGTGGGTCCAGGGTTCATGATGATTTTTTCCACCAAATAAAACACGAGATTTTCTATCCCTTCGATCGGCCATTCGTTAGGAATGAAGATATTGGGCTTCAATTCTACATAGACGATGTCAGCGTAGTGTACATCCATTTCACTATCAAGCTCAACCTAACGGGCAAACAGGTAGCACGATTGTTCTAGACAAACTGGCTTCGTTAAATGGAGCTTGGGTGATATTTCGAGCTTCCAATAAGCTCGTGAGCGTTTATGCCAACATGATTATGTCAAAACACAGTTTGCAAACAAAAACCACGCATCGTGTTTATGTTCTTATTAATAGTCTCAGACGTAAAAAATATTTGTAAATGTTTACAAGTTAATCGTTAACACAAGTAATCTTTGACTAAATTAACTGCTATAATAACATCGCTTTAGAAATATAATCCAAAGTACTCCGCGATATAAAAGCTCATGTAACTGCAGCTAATTATAAAAAAGAACATGAACGTGATAACGATTAGTATCAGTCCAGCTGTGGAACAAACCGATTTTGGTGAACATAGAGGTCCATTGTTCTTCTGTTCATCTTGTTTGACGTCCACTCTGTAACAACACTTAAATCAATTTTCTGATATTAGAGCCACTAAATAGTATTTTAAGTAGTACAATTACATTTCGACGCGCATTTCAGTTTTCAAAAACTAAGGAACGACCGAAGGATCATAAAAAAGTCCGACTAATGATATGATAGTGTCAGAATGTATCAATTTTATAGGGAGTATTGTTTATTTTGCAACACGCACATTCATCGTGATTCGGACAATGGGTCACGTTAAAAAAATGACCTACAAAGAGTAGATAAGAACAAATTGTATTCGTAAAAATGTAGCCAAAACGAAAATAGAAGTTTTTCTTTAAAAAGCAGAAGTCTTTAGAAATAAAAAACTGAAGGGGAGGTGTGACACAGGTTCATAACAAAAATCCACTAGAAAATTCAAAATAACCAAACATACACAATTTTTGGCTCACATCCAAAAACGCAATCAAAATTGATAGTTTATTGTCTTCACTAACGTTCTACTAGCAAATATAGAGCGTTCTAACCTTCACCTACCGTCAGAGGACCAAAGTGTATTCACCTAGGCTCACTGTGAACTTGCCGAACCCTATCTTGTTGACGTCATTCGTCTTTATCGGCAAACAATTGTAGGTCGTTGGTTTATTGCTTGTTGAGATAGACCAGTTACACACATTTTTATACTGTTACCAAAGCAAATCAAACAAGACAGTTACGAACAAGTTAATGATCTGACGACCTGACGCACGTGTATTATGTCACGTGTAGTAACCTTGGCTTACTAAGAGTTTAGAATAAACAGATTGTAAACTAGAAAAAGTGTGGAAAGTTATATCAGAGTGCATATGTTATCAAAAACTTGTTAAAGTATACAATTGTTATTATTATTCGTGTAATCAGTGCAGTAGGTCTTATGATCCCGGACGAAGTATGTGTAAAAACATCCATTAAGCTTGACACTACGACCTTCAGTATCATGTAGGAGTTTTAACAATGCCTAAAATTGTATTTTATCTGTAAAAATATAATAACACGGCTGCTCCGTGATCTGTGCCCAGCTGTTACGTATTATTCGTGTGCAATTTAGGCTGTCTGAACGTTCTATTTTAGGATCACATTTTGGGAGTCAGCTCGATCAACAAGATTTTAAAACAGCCAGTAACGATCTGCATTTATTGAGTCGTGGACGTATTAAATAAAAATGGGAGGTGATGTGAGGGCTATCAGTGATGAAAGAAGTATGACTCTGCTTATTTGTAAATCCATTATTGAACCTGATCATACTAAAAACTCAGAATTATCAACTTGCGGAGTGGCTTAACAGACAATCCAGTATCCAGAAAGAAGCAAAACTTCAATCATGAAACAGCTGACAGAATAGCTTTCAAGGCGCAGGATCTCAGGATGATGCAGTTCCAAATACTCAATAACGCAACATATGTGAATCCTATGACCAATAGATTATTTGATGACAGCTCGTAAGCTTCGGTTAGCAACAGTGATTCATACTAGTCTCAAACTCAGAAACTATGATTAATTTATAGTAAAAATTGTTATCGTGTGTTATCGCCTTAAACCTTGACCTTTTCGGCAAGGGACTGTGGACTGTGACTAGTTGGGTTCTCAATGTATTTAAATAGCGCGCATTTGATTAAGCAATCAGTCATACAATTTAACTTACATCGGACCTACATCACATTACTAAACTATGACATCGCTCCATGAGTTGTCTACTGACGACCCCGATGATGGGAACATATTTCACTATCTCTGTCGTGACGGAACCACCGAGAGCTTACCGCTATTCAAGATACTCATCAGCGACATCAACAGTTTCTTGCTGCAGGAGTTTGACTCTTCTGGACAGCAATGTGTCCATATTGCAGCCAGCCGAAGCACAATTACAGGCCTAGCAATCTTTGAACTTCTAATTCACTGGGGTGCTGACATCAACGTCCAGGACAAAATTCGAGGTGATACTCCACTTCACATAGCGGTTCGCTCGAGGAATTACGTGTTAGTCACTTGGATCTGCCAGCAACCTGCCGTAAAAATAGACGCACGTAACTTTGAAATGAAGACTCCATGGCATATCGCGTTTGACCAAGCTGATTGGTCGCTCATGTGGATGTTACAATTTCACAGAGTGTCAAGTAGGCAGCAAAACTGAAGAGTGGTATTAAGTTCTTTGAATAAAGTTATGTAATAATTTGTGGTGATAGATTGATATCTATTAGGTTAAGTATGTATTTTTCTAGCTTATATTTTATTGTGATTAAGCCTAGTACTATTTTAAGTTTAGTTTACTTTGTAAGTCAGAATGAGAGCCACCTGGAAAGTTCAAAAGTTATTTTTTTATATTTTATACCTGTAGAATTGGTAAAAATTAGGAAACTTAGGATTAAATAAAGTGCCATTCGGCCACACCCGAGATGGATAGGTAGATTTCTTATACTAGAATAAATTAAAATAGAAACAATTAGATTCTTATTTTTCTTATAGCTTAATTTGAAGCTAAAAGTGTAAACTTTATGATAAATTTATCAGATTTAGACTACATCCAACGGTTACGAAGTTATAACGGTATAATCGACAAAATTTGAGTTTTTTGAGAATAGTAAAAATTTTTAAACAGCCATAACTCCGAAACTAACCGGCCGATTTTGCCCATCTTCGAACTTGATCTTTGTTTTGACCCATAGAATAACCTCACAAAATTTCGTTAAGATCGGTTAAGAACTTCGGCCGCAATCGTGCGGACATGCCGCGTTATATCATATATATATATATATATACATATATAAACTTTTGAGCTGATGCTATTTTTCGACATAACTTGACAAAATAAAACATATTATGACAAAATTTTATTAAAATTCGAAAATCGGACCGGGTACAATAGTTAGATTTTAGAAATCTACCTAATAAAAAACTCTACTGTTTGAATAAATTTTGTTAATAACTTTTTACATCATTAAATATTACAAAAATGAACACTGTGACTTTAAATGCTATCTCTGGCTCGTGAGTTTGTATTAGGAATGCATTTAGAAATTAATAATAATAAATGTGGTTTTGAGAAACGATATCGATAAATTCTCCTTTTTTTGCTGAGTTATATAGTTATATTAACTGGTTGGACTTCGATCTCTCGGATAATTAGCATGGTAATTTATTTATTCAAACCCATCCTGAGTTGAAAGAAGTTTATGTTGGACTACAATGGTAAACAAACCAATATAAGTTTATAGGAAACAAAAAAGAAGTTTACCTAGAGACTCATAGACTCTATTTTATTCATTATTTTTGTTCAGTATTTAAAAAGCTTAAGCAATCGACATATATTGATGCATAGATCTTTCAAAATCCATTCTTAATCAGCAATTGATACACTCCTCAAATTCAACCCTTAATCCCTGACTTTTTCATAATTAATATTAAAAGCCATAGCTTCTTAATAATGAACCAGCTCTATAGTCAACGTAGCTTTCTCGTAATTTTTCTAAGTCCTAACTTTTGACTTCGGAACTCTTCCTGTTTGATTGTCTATCTCTCTCAGTATCAAAATAACAAAAACGACTGCTACTTAAGTATAGATCAGAGTCTGAGTCGCGTTCTGTAATACGGACCTTAATCTATCAAAAGCAGTAAGTGCAACAATGGTATAGAAAATATAAGCGATAGAGGAAACAACTATGTTTGAGCTTTGTTTTCAGATCCAAAGTAATGTATTAAGTATCAACCTTATATGACATAGTTAGCCAAGTTTTCAAGTAAAAATATTTTTAGTAATTGCTGTTCCTTATATGAACGAAATAGTTGCTATTCGTTCATATAACGATAATATGAACGAAATAGTTGCTTTAATAAAAAAGGCAATTCATGTATCTGTAGTTGTGTCAAAGTACAAACTCGGTCTATAAAAATACATACAACACGCAGACGAAATTGCGGGCATCAGCTAGTTAAATATTAAAAAAATACATATATTACATCTGTAAATTTTACAATCTGGACTTAGAAAAACATACTTACAGAAAATGTAAAATCAAAACATTTACCTAGAATGTTTCTTAAAATTAGTGAACAACATTAGTCCTTTTAACTCTATGTCTATTCGCAAAAGTGGCATCTGCAGTCTTCAAGATATACATTGTCATGCATACCAACATGTGTATTGTACAGACAGAGTAAGTCAGGTTACCCATTTGCACTACGCAAACCGACGTTATTACTAGCGAGGTAAAGGCGACGTCAAGGTCAACATGTATAGCCTGATGTGCTGCCGTGTGTACGTCCACATTCACTCACGTCTGTATTCCGTATCGGGGTAGACTGAGCATCAAGTGGTTCTATTAAAAAATATGAACAATAATAGAATGTGTGGTAGGTATTTAAATGATACCCTGTGCTAAAAAATAAATAAACGACATTGAGTAAACGAAACCTATTTTTTTTTATAACCAATGATGAGGTCGAGGATGTAGCAAGCTCATTAGCTCACCCAGTAGGCCGAGTATGATAGTGACAGCGCCGCGACAACACCGCGGTCCTATGTCAAAATGTCAACATTGTCAACGCCGTAGGGCGAGCAAGCCTTTGCGCAGGACCCTCGCGCAATCAAAGTGAAGTTTCAGCGTGAGCCGAGCACGAGTTTGTCGTTATCGTGCTACAGCTGCAGAAGATGCCTATTCACTCGACTTTTTTATTTATCAGTTAATTTTGCATCCACAGACTTGATGTCCGTTCCCTTTTCACTCAAACTTTAAGGAGACTCGGGTTATATGAGCCCGGAAATACAGACGCGGGCAGAGAATTCCATTCTTTAGCGGTGCGCAGTATAAAATATGACCTACTTGACCTAAACACCTGATGATGGAGTAAAGAAACTGAAGTAAAAATAAATGTTTGTATGTTTGTCCTCTATGATACTATTCATCCGTTAATAATGAAACTTTAGTGAGTCGTTTTGCGAAGGTTAATAAAAAATGTTAAATAAAAGTAATAAAAAACAGAGAACAAAGTTGCGGGGACCAGCTAGTCTACCCTGATATTAGATTTATGATTTGACGGCCGGTTTGGTCGAGTGGTAGTGGCACTGCCTCTTGATCGACGGGTCCTGGGATCCCAGTCGGGGCAAATATTTGTGTAAAACGCAGATATTTGTTCTCGGGTCATGGGTGTTTGTGTCTATCTTTATGTGTGTTCCGAGGGACTCACGACTCAAGGAAAAACCTTAATGTGGATCTTTGAGTGTATGGCGTTTTATTTTATTTATTTTTTTATAATAAGGAAATATTTGTATTTTTGTATGTTAGTAACGAATAAACTCAAAAACTACTGGAACGATTTCAAAAATTCTTTTACCTTTAGAATGATAAATTATTCCTGAGTAACACAAACTACATAATTTTGCCGAGTTCCCGCGGGTAAGTAACCTATTTTAAATAAAGTGTAACAAGTGACGTTAATAGGGCATTTTATGTATAACGAGATTTACGAGTATGTAGTACGAGTATATGTTCTATCAATGGGCCTTTTTATGATTCGAACTTGAATTACCATTACCCCCTATGTTCTCAGCATCTAGTATTACTAAGGAGGCAATGGTAATATAATTTTGCCGTGCCGTTTTCGCATCATAAAAAAGCCCAATAGACCGATCAACGGGGCGTATGGGACCCGAAAAATTCCCCCGCCTCTGAAATTTGGCATGCGGTGAAGTTGGGTAATACTGATAACAGATGTACAATAATTCAACAAAATGTCATAGGAGAAGTTGGAAATCTAACCTAACCTAAACTAAACTTGAAAATTGCTAAACTCCCGGTAAACAAATTCCCCGCTTCTGAAATTTAAGGCGGGGGAATTTTTCGGAAGTCTCCATACAACAATTTCCTCGTTGACTGGTCTACAATGACAACACAGAGATGGAACGCTACCAAAAAATCTTACTCGTAATCTGTAGACATCCTTGGATTCATTTACTTATAGTTTGAGAACCAGTGCTTCATTATTCGTCTCGAATGAATAGACACGCAGCACACGTCGCCGTCTCCTGTCTCCACGCCACGCGAGATAACACCAGTCGACGCTAACTGCCGGGGTAGCGATATCATTACATGTTACGGATATTGTGTAAAGCATAACTTAACTTATATGAGAATTAAAGTTAGTTATATTTGTGTATTTGTTATTTTAATATAATACAAACATAACAACAACGTTGTGTGATACTCGTACAACATTGTATTCTATGTACAGCCAGCTGCGTGTTAACTCACCCCTCTATGAAATAAGGATGTTTTAGGTAAATGTTTTAGGTATTTCAATGATATTTTGTATATTAATATAGTTTTGTCAATTAAATTTCGATTTTAAAGTTTTATGTTTTTTCACAGATAACTTCATCTTTATCCGGTAGGGGTGGTCAGGTATCTCTGTAGCTGTCTGTACCTACAAACGGCATCACATCAAACTACACATTACCTTGACGTCATCCTTCACTCCCTCGTAATAGCGTCGGATTTCGTAGTGCAAATGGGTAACCTTACGTTCTGCTGTCTGTACTTACCTACCCTAACCTGGTTGTACAGGTGTCAGTGTAACATGAACTATATACTCGTAAACTATAAAAAATATGTATTTGGGAGAAATCAAGTAACTAATGACTTTCACAGGCAAAAGTTTGTTGAAGTAAAAGCCCTACTTTTCGGATTTATGTATGGATTTCTGATATATTATCTTATCACTTTCTCAGTATCGAAGGAAAATATCGTCATAAAACCCGCACGTCCAAGAAAATCAAAATTTTAGCTTGGCGCGTTGGCAACCAACTTGCTTAAACCAGCGTGGTGGGCTACGACCTTAATTCCCTTACCTGTGTCAAAAGTCGTGGCCCGCAGTGGGCATTGTATATGGGCTGATGACGATGACGATTTGCCCAACAATAAACCACATACGAAAAAGCTTTAACATAAAAAAGCACATTTTACTCTTTTAAAAGAATTAGTAGTTTTTCAATATTTAATTGCAACTAAAATGGTGATTATCATTGCTAGGTACAACGATATCTACATAGTATCGGAAAATATAAAACATTTTGGAATAGCTTGTAATAGCAGTGGCAGCGCGCTCTGAGGCTATAACCATTACTTGGCCGTTCACACATTCACTAATGTCATAATACCTGCTGTCTATAAAAATATATTTTTTGTAAAATGTTTTTAAATCATGCTATTACTTACTTGCTACTTTCTGAATAACATTGCCACATAGTATAAGCATAACTGTTATTACTTTAAATTAGTTAGCGGAACTTTAGGGAGTTTTCTCTTCCCATGAAGTCGAACAACTTTCCCCAAGGAATCTATTATAAAAAATAATAAAAATAATAGAGCAAAATAGTATTTTTACGGCGAGGGCGCTACTACGAACCACGAGCGAAGCGAAGGATTCTAGAATAGAAAGTACATCGCCCGAGGTAAAAATAATTTGCTTTCGAGTCATATACTCTACTTTCATCCCCTTTCTCTGAGAAAATAAAGTACAAGAACAGAGACTTAATTTGCGCGTTTTTTTTTTCAATTAGTGCGGCGGCCGCCGCCGTGCAGCCAACACGTACCAGCCAGTATTCATACAATTTGCGTTCGATTTCTATGAATGACACATGTTCTACATTCAAATGTCTTTTACGCCCGCCAGAAAATCATTGGCGGGCGTAAAATCATTGGCGGGCGTAAAAACTCATTTACGCGCGCACAAGAGTTGTTAACAGAAATGAGCTCTTTTGCTCCCACTTATAGAGGAACAAAGCGACACTTTTCGAATAGAAGGGATGAAAAATACTTTTCATAAAAGGTAATCAGCTGATCATTTCTCAAGTCCTATGGAGGGCGTTTTCATGTTTCGATATATTATCTTTGGCGAAAATTATTGTTAAGTTTGGTAGGCTGATTCACATCCTTAATTTTCGTTAACTAATTGAAAGCCCCCAGAATCATAGATGTATTTTATTTTAATTTATTTATTAGAATCATGAATGTAAAGAAAGCGAAAGAGGCTATCCGTGGTCTCTGGCACTACTCAAATGGGGCAGTCGCGTTAGCTCATGTATGTATGTTTGTTTTGTTTCTAATAGTGGCGCTTCTTTATACAAAATGTAAATCTGCAAGCTTGCCATATTCACTGAGGTCACTGTACTGCTTTTAAAGAATTTAAATCAATTATAAAACAAAATTGAAAAAAAATCATTTTTATTTTATTTTATTTATTTTCATCGACAATTAATGCACACAGCACTAATTTATCGATACATTATCGAAACTCATGCACATCCCTATTAGTTAAATTGATCACGGTTTGTGCGGCTTGTCACCTTATCAATTTAACTTACACAAACTATTTGCTGTCAAAAAGTAAAAAACTTGACATTGGCACAAGTTTTGGCAGAAATGGTTGTTTGTTTTTTACGAAATTTTTCATAAATTTATAGTTATAAGTTGAGTTGAACGCGTATTTTTACTGGTCGCGCTCACGCCACGGGGCAATACGTAAAATTACCAAGAATAACACAATGAAAGTAAAATAAGGAAAGTCATCAGAACTGAGGACATATCATAGTCACCAACTTAGACCAGCTTGATGAAGACTGGCTTACTTTGAGGCATTAATCCCTTACTGTGTCTGCGTTCCAAACAATGCCAGAACACGTATTCGTTTTGGGTTGTTAAAAGAAGAATTTGCGTCTCTGCTTGATTGTGTTTAGTGCGAAATGATGGGCACTCTAAGATGAGTATGACCGTAACTGCGAAATAGAACTTAGAATACTGTAAGTACTGAGTAAATAAAATAGAAATACTGTGTAAATAAATGTGTAAATGTTGTAAATAATGTGATTTAGGCTTTTTACTTTGACAAAAATTCTTTATTTCTTAGTAAGAATCCCGTGTAACTCTAAATTACCGTGTTACTCATTGCAAAATTCATTGCGTATAACTTTTAAACGGCTAAACCGATTTTGAGCAAATGAAGCTAAAACCATCTTAATCACGGCAGCTTTCAAACAAAAAACCCGCATCGAAATCGGTTGATTCGTTTAGGAGCTACGATTCCACAAACAGACACGCAGATATACAGATACACAAAAACTTGTAACACACCTTTTTTCGTCGGGGTTAAAAAGT